>NNCF01127277.1:410995-421904 GCA_002313205.1 Laupala kohalensis
TATTTATTTATTTATTTATATGGCGATATTCAGGTCGTGGGGCCCGTTCTTCTTGGATATGGGAGTTGGGAAGGAGAGATGTTGAGTTGGACATTACCCGGCGTGTCCAGCCAATTCCTTTGCTCTCCAATGTTTTATTATTATTGATTGCTTGTGACGTTTATTTTGCTTTTTTCAGTTTCAGAATGTACATAACGCACTTTTTTGTGCAAATAACCTTTTTTCTATTCTTTTTTAATTTTGTTGTCATGTACTTGTTATAAATGTGTTTCATGTCATATTTTTAAAATATCTCAAAATAATTTTTATAGCAGATGGATTTTTTAAATAGGAATACTTAAAGAAAATTCAAGTAAGTAGGAGGAAGTATAGTAGGGGCCACAAAAAGATTAAATGAAGCGGGAGGGAAATTGTGAGACGTGTAACTGCACATGCCAGGCACAGAATCAAAGTGTCACCCTCATTTCCCATTGACAGCGACTTACTTGTTTTTCTAGAGTATGGAAAAGTTGGAAATTAAAACCCAGGAAAATATTATTTACGTATTTAGTAAGAAGTTTGGTGAGTTAATGGTAATTCGTAAAATAACTGTTTATTAATAATAATTTTAGTTATTAATTAATTTATTCTGAAAAAAAACTCTGTAGATAAAAGTATCTTAGGATTGGATATGAAATTATCAGCCAACTCTGATATTGTAAGGTTGTGATGCCACGTCTAAAGGTTTGGAGAAATCCTTTCCGTATCCCGAAATTTGGATTTCACGTCCAAATTTGGTCTCTCGTTGTAGTTATTTATTAATATTGGCATTTCACTAATTTATTAATTTTAGTTTTAATAGTTGTCAATCACTGGAGTTGACTTTATGTCAACATACTTCCTAGTTATTATGCTATCAAGGGTTCAGAATAAGATGATTTACGTACATTATATTTTACTGCGATAACAAAATGAAAAACAAACTGAACAAATAAAAAACAAACTAAAGGGAAACAAATTTCCTTTTTACTGTCAACAATGTCGGATCTGTTGTATGTTCGTATGCGTTAAAATAAGACTGTTGTAAAATTTCTTTCTAATTCTCTAAGCGGAAAAAGGAATCCTTAATTTGAAAATAGGGCAAACTTTCAATTAATTATATATTTTATTAACTAAAAAAAACAGAATTTTGCGATCAAAATCTTTCTATGTTTGTTGGTACAATGTAAACAAAATAATTCTTATTGAAAGAAAATATTGTAAGCAATGAAATATTAGCGATAGAATTAATACGATTATAATCAATGCATCAGTCAAACATGTTCATCAATCTAAAATATCGAGATCATTAAATTGAGAGAAAAATATTCTGAATTCAAATCCCTTCAGTGAACAGGAGTGTCACGTTCAGCTCCCGAACAGCTGTCAAAGAACATTTGCCTTTTCTCTGGAGCATTTATCATCGTAAAGAAGGCACACTTAATTTCACCTTTCTCTTTATATTCCACTTTGGAATCACTTTCAAATTCAGTTACTTTCCATCGATTTTTCTCTCGTCTGAATACATCTTTTTGCTTAGAATGATTTATTATCGCATTTTGTACCAACATAATGGTTTTCAGTAGGAAATGGTTGTCTTAACGATACTGGAGAAAGTACACATGTCTTGTCTGATTTTCTGTTAACGTCGTAAATATCCTGGTGACCGTGCTCGGCGGAGATGAATATCAGATTATCTTTGGAAATTTCGTTAATACTGTTGCTAAATTAGTTACATTTTCCGTGGTAACCAATTTCTTTTTTTCATGACGTTTTTACAACGGCGTGGCCGTCATCATCAGTGAATCCGAATGTTGGTATTGCCCAACCCGTCTATACATTTGTTGATAATTTGTTCGTTGTCAGGCTCAAAGGGGTAATTAACGGGTTTATCAATTTTTGTCTTCTACAGGTACATATTATTTAACTAAAAATATTTTTTCCATATTATTTATGATTAGATTATATTCAATGGTTCCGTTGGCATGTTTCGTGTTGTGCTGTGTTACACCTGATGACGGTCCAAACCCAAGTCGAAACGTGTTCTGGTCAAGCACAAAATAAATGGTATTCGTCCATCAAGGTCATAAGTCTTCAGTTATTTATTTATCTTGATTGGATGGACGTTAACAGAAGAATTATTTATGGTTATCTTACTCTTAAGTTCTTGTATAAGGAACAATGTTCAAGGTCAGAAACGTCCAAGCTTGGCATTCCGAAAAATATGAACGATTTAAGTCTTCAATCAGCTCGAAAATACCATTTTTGAAATAGTATCATTGTGTATGAAAATCGTTAGAAGAAAAATCCCTCCATAAATGTCAAATGTCTATCTAAACAAAAAAGAACAAAGCTATTAGTTTTAATGTTTTTCTCTAATGAATGTAAAACATTTTCGGCAATATAAATGAAAACAAAATGCTATATTCTTCAATCCATTGTATTAAAAGAACGAAATCTTTCTAGTTTATATAGTTCTCTTGAAACTTCCAGCTCTGGAGGTAAATACAATTTTCATTTGAAATTCAAGAGTAAATTATATGAATGACTTTCGCTTACGAGTAAAAAAGGGTTGTTTTTTTCTTCACAGCTCAATTATTTTTTTGTGTTTTGAATTGAGTTAAATTTGATTCGTGAATATCACTCATGCTATGAGATCTGCTCCGTTCCGTTTCACATAAATAACACATTATGAAATTTTAAAAATAATAAATTTTACACTGAAAATACCAAACCATACAACATATTACAATACTATACAAGAATCATACGTTGAATAATGTGACAAATAGAAATACAATATTAAGAAAAAACAATATGGAAATGAAAAGATAATACCCCGAGGATACATAAAAGAACACAAAAAATACTAATATTCAGAAGTAAACAATATTTTATTGTATTACAAGATATTCGTATGGTTACTAAAATACTATTTCTATTTTATACGAATTCATAATTAGAAAAATATTGATAGTAATAATTGTAAGACTTCACTTTTGATTTAGATGAATTTAGGGATGTTTGATGTCATTTACTCGTTTGAAAGTGTTAGTCGTTACTGTTTAACACAAAGCACAAATTTCTGCCGGAGGACACTCAGCCTGAAGATTTGAACTGCAAGCAGGAATCTAAGAACAGCGTTTTCACAAGTGTGAATGCAAAGAAGATCACTTCAATAAAAAATACACCTATTGTTGAAGCAGAATTAATCTCATTGGAGCTTATAAAAACAAGATTTCATTGTCGTGAAGAATTTCAATTGCCTCGCCAATAATAAGTTCAATCAAGAAATAATTCACACTATTTATAATGTGAATGTTAAATAATTGATTCAATATGAAAAAATGAGCATAAAACAAATTATATACGATACAATACGTATTTTTTATTCTTTGTCTCGTTGCTCGTAAAAAGGCAGCCCTAAAAATATACAATAAAAAAGAAACAAATGAATACCATATTATTCGACTGTCAAGGTCGAGCTACCGCCGCGCTCTCTGACGCAGGAATTCTGAAATATTACCTTCGAGAACTAATAACCTTCAGCCGGTCACTGGCGCGCCCTGGTGGCGTATGTTTAAATACCCTTATGCGAGGGAGAAACACCTTGTATAATTTTGCTATTACCACCACGGCCATCAGACGGCTACTGAAGAATATTTTACTATATCTTCAAGGCGGGAACGTCAATTCTGCCGAACTGCGCAAGCGTGTGGCGCACCTGCACGCAAGAGCTGGCCGATTGTCTCAGGTGCCTTCAATCTGCCACCTGCACGATCATTTCGAAACATTACTATTTTAGTAATACCATCAAGTTTTAACATTGTTTGTACAAATTTAATGGTAATAGTGTGATTATGCATTGCTGCTACTGTTACGTTTCCCCTGCATACTAATTAAACACTTTAGCTCTAATTAAGCATTTAATCATGTGATCGATTTAATAAATGATGAATACAATGGGCTACTCGCTTGGCAATCGATGCTTAATTCATCAATAATTATGTGACATGGACCAGGATTGACCGGGTATATCTAACATTGAATCATTGTCCTACTTGGTAGAGGAATCAAGACTGAACCAGACAGTTAACAAAGTAAAAGTGATTTAATGGAATATGAATGTAGTTGAAAGATGAATTAATACAATTAGTATATACTACACTTGAAGAGTGTACTTATACAGAAAATATAACATGCCATGAATTCAATACACAAATTGTACATCCCGGAGAGAAGATAAACTTACTCTCCCTTGCCCTCTGCTTCGCTGGCGGTGCTTGGCTATGATATCTCTTGACGTCCAAGATGGCATCTAGGCGGTTATGAGCCAATCCAGTTTCTTTATTGTGGGAATCACCAGTAGTTCGAATCCCATTGGTGGTTGCAAATGAGTGGAAACTGACTGACTCATATCCTCTCGAAGACGCCCTTTGCGCGTGGCCGAGACATGGTTTTCCTGCTGATTAGCTCTATGTTTAATAGAGTTATTAGTGACGTTGAGACATCTCAACTTGCAACTCGTTTTTACGCCCCAATCACTCATAATCGTCACGGAAATGATTATTATACTTTATGACACATAAATAATTGGGATCGTAAAACTACCGCACTCACCAATCATTGCTAAAGTTGCCGTTATCGAACTTTGAGAGGTTGTTCATCATCATTATTATTAAAACATCATCATTATTATAAAACGACAAACACCTCATTTTGTCATACAGTTTTAAGGTGTTTAATATACACATACTGTATTAAAAATTAGCTCATGGCGTGAAGTGTGCAATCACACTTTTTTATACATAACATTGTAATACTTATATAATTGTATTTAAAGGTTGAAGGAAGAATTTTCAAATATTAATCATAGATGGCAATCGTAGCAAAAAAAATAAGGGTTACCTGGCATATATACCAAATATGATATGTTGGATGGCCATAAATTACGTATGGTATATACTAAATGAAGAGACTAAATGAAACGATTTTGATGTTTTAATTAGCATTAACCGTTATATATTTTATCCTGAGAATCTGCTACTAGAATCACCGGGAATTATGGGTAGTTTACAGTAGTACCAACGTGATAAGTAGTTTTCAGTACTACCAACGTGATAAATATGCTTAAATAGGATTCGGGATTCATGCAAGTAGTACATAACCTCTATATTTCTGCTGCAAGACTAACTCAAAAGAAGTGATTTTTACCGGATAAGTTTTGTGAGAAGTTATGGTGACATTACATTTTTACAAGATAGGAATGAGATATTAATTTCCAATACACATACAGCACAATACAATATATGTAATACCATTCACTTTGAAATGTTACACTTGTAGCACAAGAATAACACACGGTAATTATAGGTTGGGCACGGTATATTTATATCATTGTAATACATCAAATACACAATTTTCATTTTACATGGAAAAAAATACAATTAAGTAATTTTTTTAAACATACAAACCTCTAAATTATTTTACCTTCAACTTTTCTCAGATAATATTCAATTTTTTTCTGCAATTCACCGATGTTTCATAAATATTTAAACATTCACATCAAATACAATAGAACCCATCGTAAAATATCCCTTTTCCAACATGTGTATCTTATAACGGGGCAAAAAAAAGAAGTAATAATTTTCATCCGAAAATTAGTCTCATACAATGAACGCTTTACCACCTCTATCAATTATTAACTGAAGGAATAAACAGCAAACCTCGCAGAAATTTATATTTTTTCACACCAAAGAATGTAAAACATACACTTGAACCAGGATATTTTGGTTCTGATGATCAATTCAATGTAAATTTACACATCTTTTTCGGTAAAACGATGATGAAAGTAATTATCTACCTCATAAAAAATAATTGTACAAATATCTATTGTATTTGATTTTTTTTAAACCTCGCAGCATTACACTCCAATACAAGTTGTAGATAATATTCCATGAGAAAAGTCCTGAGTTGAACTCTGGAAATGGAGGATCAAGTAGTGCTACTAGCTAAAAGAATGATTGTTACTTGTAACTCACAACTTCCGAGTACCTACTCGTGGAGGAATGTTTGCAACGTCAACAGCCAGGTGAAAATTGCGTTGGACCTGACTCGAACCCGGAGGTTGCGTACGGATTAGGGAGTCCAGGCGTGTGGTGCAGTGGATAGCACATCTGCGCCCATAGCAGGATATCCCGGGTTCGAGTCTCGGTTCGTCGCAATTTTCACCTGGCTGTTGACGTTGCATTGTTACTTGTATGATGACCCGCATCTGAGCTCAAAACGTTTAGTGATTTGTACATTTCCTAAATACTGCATATCTATAATGAATGGGGTCAATTTATTTACAATTATTAATAAGATTTAACAGACGTCATCATGATAAATTTAAACCAAAAACATTTACTACATAACATAAAGTGTTGGGTTGCAAAGATGTGTGTCTGTGGCACACACCCTGAAATCATATTTCTTTTCTACCCTATGAAATGTCTCATGTTGAAGCTATGCACAACACTCGCGCTTGTTGACTATGGAATGATAATTGACACATTTCCAAACTATACGGAAGCCGCTCTAAGACATCTGGATAGGGTCAGCTGAGGGAGAAAGTGAGAAGGTTAATGGGTCAGCACAGGAGAGCACTTGCAAGGAGAGCTCGTTTGCAAACAGCATCATTATTTTGAAGGCAGAAAATGAAAGGGATCTCATAGGACGGTCCTGTGCTTATAATCTGAATTTTCATAAAACGTACATCTTTTAGATCATATAAGACCGTTTAGACATTTCACTCTGTACACATTACCAGAGAATTGAGCAGTTAAAAAATGTAATCAACGACAAGCTTTGAACATACACCAGTATTTCTGTTTAATAACATTGATACAATAACAACAACTTTCAATTGAAACTACGAGTTTTTGTTGACTACTTTTCCTTTTAAATTAATTCCCCAGATTTTTTGAAAATATTACACTATCGATATTATTGTATTTTCTGAAAACAAAACTTGAAGCTGGAATAAAATCCTTTGTCTCTGAAACACTTGTGAACTATGTACTAGTCATTAAACGTTTCTCAGAAAATAAGAATAAGCACTCACTCGACATAAAGACATACTGAAATCACAAACTACACTCTCACCGTGGAACAACTGCATTGCAGTGAATTAGTTAAAACCGAAGAAACACAAAACAGCATCACACAACCTATAAGCCATAATGATGCTTAACTGGAAATTCTCGTAAAGGAATAACCCAAATTTTATGTAAAAACCACGTAGAGATGAACGTAGTAATATTGAACAACATGAGATGATGGCAAGGCATGCGGAGCATTTAAAAAAAAATAAATTCAAAATTTCTCCACAATTTTGTCTTTACCAGACACATACTGGTGAATACAAATTATTGGTTTTATTTCATAAAATAATAATTCAACTCATGTCCGTGGCTAATTTTTTTTTTTTTTTTTTTTGAAAATGGGGTCCATCAGTCGAACAACTTTCCTGTTGCAGTTGAAAGAATCTGAAACAAATACATTTTATGTAGTAAGTACATGTTTTGTAAAAATATTGTTATGTTCATAGCATATATTTGGATAAGCCCTTACTGTCACATTCCATATTGCTTAATTACTTTTTAAACAGCAATTTCTTGTACAATAATTACATCACAATAGATCATTTAAAAGTAGAAATCTGAAGAAATAAAACCTAGAACAAAAGAACACATCAAACAGTGACCACAATTCAACACGATGAACATGTGGAATTGTTCTTTAATTAAAAGGAAAATGCACAGATGATAAATTCAAAACAACTTATGCCAAGTTAAAAAGCAGTTAAATTAATTAGGGCAAGTTTTACCCCAATAATGGAATATCGTTAAATCAATGGCCAAAAAATAATCATTTGATAAACACCTGGAAACAATTAATTCATAACAATGTTCTACCGTACAGGAGATAATATTATAAAAATTATTAATATGTAAACCCAAAATAACTTATGTTACATTTTTACTTACATCAGTACAATTGTTTTCTGAGTATCTAAGCATGAGGAAAGAATTTTATAAAAATCTTGTATTCATTTGCAACATACAAATTTTTTTTGGAAACTCCAGGAACATAAGTTCTAATCTATTTTATTTGTTGAATAAGTTATTTCATATTCATTGAATATTTGCATAATTTATCATCATTTCGAGAATGTGTCATTGAATAGTAAGGTAAAATCTCAGCTGCTACATCGGTAACCGTGGAAATCGTAAATCATCATCACACTTTACTTATTAAAATATTACTTTCTCAAACATATAACTTACCGAACAATTAATAAACGATAGGAAAGACTTACCTTGCTAACATTACATTAACATGTCGGTACACTGTCTTACAGTATAGTTCATGTTAGAGCCATACTAGCACTCAACACACTTTGTATTATTATACAGAAAGTTTTGACACGTCGGTTAATTGTACGTAATTTTACCGAAACAAAGTTCACTCATTATCCATTTATCACGAGACAAAGGTTTTTTTTTACTAATTGAAACTCTGAAGACAAAAAACACACAAAGACATGCTTCCTGCGGGCGGGAACTGCATGTACTGGGTGAATTGCGATATTGCCACTTTTTGTCCTACAAATTTTAACAAACGCTGAACAAGATCGCGTAACTCTCCAAAATCCCTATTTGTGATAATAATTCGAAGCATATGCTATTTCGATGTTTCATATAGTAAAAAAGTTTAATTCATTTGATACAGCCCAATATATTAAGTGAAACGAATCAAAGATGTAGATCGTGTTGTGTTGGTCTATCCTATTTGAGAAACTACACGCTACATTTGAGAAACAAAAAAATCTACTGTTGTAATATATTGAAAATTATGATTCTAGTCCCACAAATGAAAGGAGAAAGAAAATACAAATATTAAGAGACCAATGACAATGACCTGTACACATTAAAAATATTTTATTAAAAACAAATTCCTTTTGCAAGAACTATGAAAAAACCAAGTCCTAAATTCATGATACACAACAAGAAAATAAAAAGAACATTAAAAAATAATTATCAGTCTATTTAGTTACAATGTAAATGTTGTTATGAATAATACGTGTATAACAGTAATTTTAGAATATAAAAATTAAGAACATTTTGAATGACATGATTAAACTAGGACATCTTTTAAAATAAATTGACAATAAATGTATTTATTTATAAAAACATGTTTCACTGAAATACAAACTAAAACGCAAAAGAAATGAAAATAATTAATTCCATTCGGTCTGAATTATCAACAAAGATCGGAATGAAACAAAAATGTAAATTAAGAACATTGAATTTTAATCATCAAACACTTGGAAAGGAGAAAATATGTCACGTTCATCAACAAACACGCACTTGCTAAATAAGTAAAAAAAAAATATTCTAAAGAAGCTTGTATTGAAGTTTACCAAAAATAAATGA
The DNA here is from genome assembly GCA_002313205.1 of Laupala kohalensis. Taxonomy (NCBI): domain Eukaryota; kingdom Metazoa; phylum Arthropoda; class Insecta; order Orthoptera; family Trigonidiidae; genus Laupala; species Laupala kohalensis. Next base: position 420,493 of record NNCF01127277.1, read on the forward strand.
AATGCACTAAAGTACAGAAAATTTTATGGATCTTATTGGGGCAACACTAAATGTTATTTGTAAATGGTTATAGTCCACATGGTGGATCAAAAGCTTGTTGCAAGAATTTTCTTTATATTATTAACGTCTACCATTATGAGTAAAATCTGTACTTTAAGATCTTGATGTAGAAATTATATCAGTTTTTTTTCAAATACATTCCAACATTTCCTCCAGTCATCTTTAGGTGTTGATAATCAAGAACATAATCAATAGCTACACAGTATGAACCAAAAACAAAGCAATAAACCAAAAAGCAGAAAAAACTGGAATCAAAGATATGTGTTATAACAGAATTAGAAATAATTGATAAATTATTATTATCAGATTGCAGATACAATGCTTCCTTTGTACTTATAATATGAAACATTTAAGATATACCTACTTCCCAATAATTTTCGTCTATATCCTAACTTGTTCCAAATATTGTTCCAATCCACTGAGATAGAGGTATGTAAACAGTGCGATGTTATTACACGATGGTGTGAAGGAACAGCTCTATTATTTAATTAGACGACCTTATTTTTACAGACTGGATTTATTATCAATTAAAGAAACTACATAATGTTTGGACCTCAACTGGGAGCTATCATCAGGCAAATACAAAAATTATTGTAACGGTTTTAGAAGCCAGAAAAACACAGTTATATAAATATTTGTAAGTATTTGCCTGATGATGGCTTTTGTGTAGTTTCTTTAATTGATCATAAATCCAGTCTGTAAAAATAAGGTTGTTTAATTAAAGAATTATATTCAAGTTCTACAGATGTAACTACAATATGAACGGCTACGTTCTTCTGGTGGTTGTCTATTCGCCTCGGACTAGTCAAAAAAGTTTACTTCAAGTTTCCTTAAATGAAATAATAACACCAACAATAAATAAATTTAGGGGGGAAACTAGGTACACAAATTATTAGAATACAAAATTTTCCATAAGGATTGCAATACATTGTACGAAGGCCAGAAACTGATGTCTGTATCATTCATTTTAAAACCAAAATAATTACTGCTTCTTCAATTGAAAGTGGAATAACATCACATTCTTAAGATAATTATGTGATGATAATATATAAATGTATTGTCAAAAAATCAGTACAAACTGCGTATGACCACGTGGAGGACAATAAACTAATTTACTCTTCGGAAGCAAGCAAGGGACCATCCCATCAATTCCGATCAAGGACCCTAAGGCGGATTGAAAAATTTCAGCAAAAATTCCTATATAAGATAAGAAGTTATCTACGAGTTATAATACTAATAAAATATCAACATGTTTATAATTTAACACAAAATAATTATTTTACATGTACAAATTAATATCCAACTATAGATTATTCTGAGTATTGAGTTTACAAATCATAAGAATACACATA
>NNCF01127277.1:422927-435539 GCA_002313205.1 Laupala kohalensis
AAGTACTACAGCAATGTCGTGATAAAGTACAAGACGGATTTAACTTTTATTAAAATCAATAAATTCTTTTACATTGTAGAAGCATTGGTGCAGGAGGTAGTTTTTAACCGCGGATTTGAAGAGATTCAATTTCATAANTCCTTTTAGGCAAAGAGTTGTTGACACTCTAGGGCGATGAATATTATTACTATTGCGAGTATTGTGTTCGTGAACGGGACTGTTTCGTATGAAGCAAGGGTGGTGCTTCAGTAATTCGGTCTTAACAAACACGACCGTTTCATAAATATAAATGCAGGGAAGTGTTAAGATATTTAATTCCTTCAATAAAGGTTTACAAGAGTTTCGGGGGTGAGATTTACAAATTATCCGAACTATACACTTTTGAATTCTGAAAGTTTGGATGCTCTTCCCGGAACTGCCCTAGAAGATGATGCTGTATCGTAAATGGGTGTAAACATTTGCAAAATATACGCAACGGGAAATATGTGGACTAACTACGTTAACTAAGATTCGGAATGCGTAACACAATTTACTTAATTTGGAATTGAGGTCGTCAACGTGACAATTCCATTTGAGACTGTCTTGAATACGAAGTCCTAAAAACTTTGTATTCGTAACAGTTTTTAATTGTGTTCCGTTTAAAGAAAGAGAAACCTGGGGTAATGGTTTTGTGATGCTATTGTGAAATGACATAGACCCTGTTTTGTCAGTGTTTACAATGAGACGATTTGCATGGAACCAAACCGAAAGTTTAGACATAAAATGGAAAGTTCGAATATAATATTTTTTTCTTCTGGAGTCTTCGACGTTTTTGTTCACGCATTGGCAATGGAAAGTCTAAATTTTCTTGGAAACCATAATAAGCATATTTTTTGTGTTGAGAAAGGTAATAACAGGAAAATACATAGTAATGCGGTCATATCAGATCACCATATTATCCTAAACCACCTCTATTCTGTGAATTTCGCCACAATTGTGAGAGTGGTTGAGGAGAAAAAGGCCAGAAATACGCACATACAATTATTGATCTCTTAATGGCATAGAATACTACGTGTTATACTCATGCCATCCAATTTTCTGATGCGTTAGTCAGCTTCGATTTCCCATTTCCTCCTTTCCTCTATATCCTGAACGAATCGTTTCCCATTTTGCATGTTTCGCGGCATCAGCATATTGTGCTAATTAATAAATGCAAATATGAGCCTCGTTAAACGCCCTCTTTTTTTCCGCCCTCTCTTCTCACCTGCCTTTCGCACCTCGCTATTCTCCTTTTATGTAGATTCTTCGTGCGTCTGTGTTATTTTGCTCCGCTCCTGTTGCATTACATCGCCTCCTTGCTCTCCCGCCCCCATCCCAAGGAACAAACGCGCAATTTGGCTGAGTGCAAGTTTTTTTTATCTTTCTTTTTCTGCCAAGTCTCAAAAGTGAGATGCGATGGAGTGAGGAGTTTTGAGAAAACCGTCTGGAGAACGCACTTTGAAGTAACTGTGAATGACAAAACTTATTCAGAAGTGAAGAATTTGTCAACTGGTCAAACAAAATTCACAATATCATTTTACTTTGTAGAAATTGTCAAATGATACGTCAGTAGAGTCAAACATTTTCTTTTCACGCATTGGTCAACTGTAAAAAGTAATTTTGATTTTTTTTTTCAATAGTTCATTCTTTTCTTTGAACTGAAGGTAAACGTAAGGATTATTAATCACTATGATAAATCACAAAATTGTTCTGACATTAAAAGTTGAATATAATGTTCAACTAGGCAAACAAATATTCAGACTCAAACGAAATTATACTCTGAAGAGTTCGTTGTCGAATTTTTCACATTACTTACCGGACTTCTAATTATTTTTATAACACCCGTACCCGTAAGTATTTTTCTTATACAAGAAGGCGTACCAAAAACGCAGAGGAGGAATTCATGGATCTGTCTTACATCATTTTTCTGCAGAACCGAAGTAAAACTCTTCTAGAAATATTTTCAACGACTGATTTTTTCGATTCATTTCGATTTTTAAACAGCCCAACAGATTATCCGTCTCCGAAGATTGATTTTTTCACCGACTTGATTGTCTCTAATCGTTATTTCCGATTACTTTTGATACATAATGTAACAAACACTAAAGTCTCGCCAGGGAACATATCCATGAATCAAAAAATGAATCACGTAAATGAGATGAGTGCTTCTCGAGTGTTAAGAGGACAAACATTTTTGAAGAGAGACATGAAAGTGATTTTGTTTTATAATTTCATTAAATAAACATGAAGTTCGTAATGGTACCGAAAATTATGAACTTTGTCGGAAGATTTGTTCAGTGGTGAGCATTAAATATTTGGTAATGTTCAAGATGAAGCTCTTCTAATATGGAAAATTGTTACTTCCCTTATTTTATCATTGATTGATGAGCGTAATTGATGAGAAAAAATGCAAGAGAGATTTCCTCAGTGAAAAAATCCCAGATTTATTTCAATGAGTTATCAGTTAGCCGGATATAGTGGCAATTGCGACTTACGTCTATTCCAATTTTCATGTTGTATGTTTATAGTACATAATTTTGAAAGGAAATAAATTCGTAATTCTTAGTTATTAAAATGTACATATGTCTTTAAATGAATTGGTATTGAAAGCAGTATGCCTCTTTAGAATTGGAAAGATATTTCACTATTCCTTGGAGGAAAAACAAGATTTAAAAATTATTTTATTTCGAGCTAGAAAGTCACTGTTGTCCCAAATGAAGAAATCTGACTTCTTTTACATCTTGAGAATATAATATGTCTCCACAGATATACTGTACAAAATGTATGTAATATGTGTCCCAGTTAACCATTAAACTATTTATGAACAAATGTTATATAATAGTAAATAATTATAAAAAAATCCCAAAGTGAGGATAATCACGTAAAAATTAATGTTTGAAATCAAACACAAAGAATTGTCATGTATGTGTAGTTGTCACGACATATTTCATAATTAGTTAAGTTTATTCTTAAATAATAACATATTACTCCAAGACCATATTTTATCTAAGATTGTGAATATTTTTCCACCCTTTCTGTATATGATACGCGTTTGATAAAAGTACTGAAATGATGTGACATCTGGTGACAATTTTATTGAACGGGTTTCGAGAAACACAGTTTCAAGGCTTCATAATTAAATTTCATAGCTGAATTCAACGTTTTAAAAAATTTCGATTTTCTTATTTATGTAAATATTGTCTTGAATTGCAGCAAAAACTTTACAATATCTCACTAATTACCTTTGAAAATGAAATTACCCTTTTAATACAACTGGGGTAAAATGTTTGCTATTTCGGTTTTGCTTTGTGCTCATTATTTTACAAACGTGACTGCTGGATAGCCACGTGACAACGAACATTTGCCTGCGTTGAATACGTACGAGTATTTAAATTTTTGTATGTCCTCTCGCAATTTTCTCGCTTTGTACAGAAAGAATTGCGTGACAGTCTTCATTACCGTGATTTCGCTTTTAAACTCATTTTTTCGATGTTTTCCACGCACAAAGTGACCGCCATTGTCCAGCAAAATTAAAAAATCAGTTGTTGTTTTTTCTGTGTCTGTGTTTATTGTATTCGCATGAAAATACACACTTCAGAGAGAAGCTCTGGTAGGCGAACATCTGTTTAAAAACATCCACAAAGTACTTTCTCTCCACTGTATAATACCCGTAGAATATTTTTCCCCCAAGATAATCCACAGATTTTAATTTAACATACATTAACTCTGTCCATTTTATGAAAATGCGTGTATAGTTTTAAAGATATTACGTGAAGGGCATCGTAACGAGAAAATACTTTTTTTTATTTTCTGCGCAAAGATATTTTCTATTAACTTGTTCCTTGGGACAAGTTATGAAAATGCAGCGAAGAACTTGAAACTTTTGTGTAGTAATAATACGTCTAGTTTTCAACTAGAATTATTAAATACATTTAACAATTTTTGAATTTTGAATTTATTCCGTTTGAAAAATATATCTCACAAAATATTAAATGGAATATATGTCAGCCACAACTGCCAGTATACGTGGTTAACTGAACAACATAACAATGTATAAACAATATTAATAATGAAATTGACTTAAAAATAACTTGTTTCAACTCAATATTCACAAATACTTATTTAAAAATCACAAATTACAAATTAATATTACGCATACAAATACAACTGGACTTTTTTACCACCAGAAACCTGATATTGATGGTTATGAAAGATGCATTAAATTAAGTTAAATTTACATACTAAAAATATTGAGCTTTACATCACCGTCAGTTCATTTCAACCTTTATAAGGACAATTCACGATGTGTACCGATGATAATAAAATGTATTTAATTTGTCTCTATAAGATTTTCATTAAAATTATTTATTATATTTGAGACGTAATATTTTTTCATTCATAAAAAATCCTTTTTAAGATTACGTGCAGTAAACATTTCGTGAAAATTTTCCTGTAACGCGAATCTTACCAACATGGATCGGTGTTTTGAATGTGAATGTTCTTACAATAATATTTTTGGAATAGGCTTTGCACAGATGGAAATTTTATGTATAACATTTTGAAGCCTTACGAATATCAGTCTCTCAAATGAATATTACGAAAATATCACGTCATACCATTTCTTATCGACAAATATTCCCGTAACTAAATTATAGCATGACAAAACTTTGATCTAAGTTTCCTGTAAATTCCTCTAAATTAGCATGTCATGTTACTTTAGGTGTATCTAAAATATGAAATGAATTCCATTTCCATTTATATTAAATCATCTGGAATAACAAGTAAATTAATTTCAAACAACAAGAAAATTAAATATAAATATGCAGTAAACAAATATTTAAAGAATTACGACCTTTAATGGGCGAATAATATATTTTTTTCTGTTAAGAGCTCACAACGTTTCGACTTCGTTATAAACTGTCGTCGTCAGGTGATCAAATAATAACAAATTATAACAAGAAACATAACCACAGAATAATTGAACGTGATATTAAATATAAATATAAACGCAAAATATGTTTACAAAAAAGCAGATTCTACACTAACATGTTATAATATTGTATATACCAGATTGCTTTTCAGTGTTTCTGCGAAAATTCAAATTACCGTGTGTATTTTTTATAAATACCATTGCTGATATACGTTAAATAATTAACTTCTTTGTCCAAAATTAATGTAATTTCCCAATCCATCAAGTGATCATTATTCATGTAATGTAACATCTATAACCATATTCAATTCTCACATTGTTAAAAAATTTCTATCCATTGGTCTAGTGGTACAAACTCTACCATAATTAACGCCCAAAGAAGGTGGTAAGTTTTTAAATATTTATTTAATTGGATTATATAATGAACGGTGATTGTAGTTGTTTATACAGTTAACAATTGAAATCGCTTTCGTGTTCCCCGAATACATCGAAATATATTCACATAGATGAGCTCGCGTGAATATCTTGATTTTTGTACAACTATTTTTCTTAACCACCAATCATGTACGTAAGAAAAAATCATAATGAATTTTTAAAAATCGCTCAGCGGTGCTCTGAGACGCGCGTGTATAGTGTCTTCGTGTATAGTCTACACTTGCCAAGCATACATACAATCCATGCGTACGTGCTCCATCGTTACACCCGTTAAGCCACTGAGTCTGCATCTATCCTTATTATTGGAATTTTAAACTCCGTCTCCTTCGAGCGGATCTTTCACTTATCCCACGCTCTACTGTCAAAAGGATGCAGCTCTGTGGGAGTCTTTTACAGTTTGTCAGACTACAAAAGACTCAATCCTATTGACATACCACTCCAAGTACCCAATGGACAGAGTGCCGTCTTCTGTAGTTTAAGGTACAGATCTCAATTGAAGCTTTTCTATGTAAGTTCTTCGGAATTCTCCAGTTGCATCAAAAATAATTGGAACAATTATTACCTTTTCCATTTTCCACGTAACCTTTAGCTCATAGCTAAAGGTAGATATTTATTTATTTTCTCGGTGTGTGATTCTTGAATGTTTACTGCTACATTAATGATGTAAGTAATCATAATAATAATAATAATTATTGTTTTTGTTCTTGTTGTTGACTTTATTTCTTATCATATGCTGATTGATAAAATGGCACGAGCCTAGTGGCTGAGTGTCTATTCCCTTTTCATTTTTCTAAAGAAGATAAGAGCTTCCTAATTATGTGGGATGTTGCAATTATGATGGCTATCTGAAGACCCATGGAAGTGTACTTGGGTAAATTTAATGATTCTAAACTTGAATGTATAGTTTTTTGGAATTTCTCCTGTTGGATAAATTAGGACTATTAGGACTATACGGACTTGTTTCATATTCCAATTTCTTTGAGCTTCCTGAGTGAAAGAGAGAGAGAAGTGTATTTTAAAATTACCTCACCTATTTTCTTCTGTAAGTTATTTGTGTTTGGGACTGCAATGTCTGTGACTAATGTTGTATTATTTCTTTGGTCTATGAACGTTATATTTGGCCGATAGTGGTGCTTTGTTTTGTCAGTGCGGATGAGATGATCACAATTTAATTTATGGATTTGGTTCTCTAACACTATATTGTTAGCTACAATATGGGGTTTTATCTGAAGTGAGTTTGTATTTATCAGCAATTTTTTGATAAATAATTCTTGCCACAAGTTGTACCTGTGCAAGTAATCCGTCTGAGCAAAACGTTTGCGTCCTACAATAATGTGTCAGATAGTTTCTTCCATCAGATGGAATTGACGACATTTTCTATCGCTCACTGTGGAGTTCTCTTAGAATATATATCCTGTAATTAAGGGTGTTGATAACTTGATTTTCAAGTCAGAAAATAAACTCTTCTGTCCCCGTAAACAAATCGCCCTTAACTAGCCTGGTATTAGATGCTTCGTGGTCCACCTCCGGTTGGTGTAGGTCATTGTAATGTCTTGATAAATTGTTTTACCACGATATAATTCCAAAGGAATATATTAACACGGATATTGCTAAGGTGTTAATAGCTTTGATCAAGTTCTTGGATACTTATTAATACAGATTGTACTATCTTCTTAATCCTCTTGAGATACTCCCCCAGCAAATGATGTTTAATAGTTGAGTGCTTTATCAAATGTCCCGGGAAAACCCTTAATTGTATACACGGGTTTCATTTTCATTTAACGAGTTGATGACAGAATCATTTTCTATTTTTTTATCTTCTTTTTCTTTTGTTTATGTGTAGTTTTGTGTTTATCCGGGTTAAAAGTCATTCTGAAGTCAGAAGAAAAGTCAACTGCGACTAAGAAGTTGATTAATGGGTGTTTCATTGGAGGCATACAATTTTATCTCCATTATCATTATTATTATTTCTATAATGAATTCTTTATTAATCCATTTTAAGAACAAATATAATAATTTCATGTTTTTATTTCAACAAAATATCAACTTTAACTAACTCGCTTTACTTATTTCTTGTGTTGACAAAGTTTACTTCCCGAGGATATAATCCTGTTGATGACGATTTGCAATTTTTATCTCTTATTCAGTAACTATCTCTTTCGTAAACTATGACTTTGCTTTAGTGACTCCATTATTGAGCAATATACTGATATTCATAAAATAGAACTTAAATTTCAGGAATTATTTACATAACCAAGAGCAAAAAAATATCAACTATATTCAATATAAAGTATTGAAATGTGTTCAAGTGTTTCGACTAGAACTAATTCTAGCTTTAATACACAAGGTGCGTAACATGGAAAGATACAAGAATATTTGCCATTTCTTGCAATAATTAAACAGATTTACATCATTCTGATGTTCTACGAACTCCTTTTTTATTTTATTATTTATTATTATTTTATTCCGTTTATGATCTCAGCTTTTTCTGTTGGTCGTAGTGAGGTACGGGCTACACCAAGCACACTCACTCTGGCTGATCCTACAGTTATTATTATTATTATTATTACTATATTAGATTATTATTATAGATCCTATTATTATTATAAGCTGTTAATACATTATGAAGAACGCTCTGAATTGTAATACAATCATGACTATTTTCCGAGTTTTTTAAATTCGTGTAGGTTAGTTGTATAGTATTATATTAGCTTTTACCGCAAGCACTCCATGAGCGAACGTCGTCGCTAACGGCGCTCAACCAGCCATGAACCAACCATCTATCCATCCCACTCGTGCGAGGGGTGTTGGGAATCGAAGCGATGACTGCGTGGACGCAGTCTGCCTCGCTCTAATGAGACGCTGTCGCTAATGAGAAGACTGAGCACGCACGCATGTTCACGCACGCGCCAAAGGGACGGACACACGCCTGTGATCGGGTCCCTCGTGCGCGACGCGCAGCGAGAGAGCGCATGACAGACACATGGGGGTAACCGTCGGTTGTAGTCTGTAATTACCTCTGGTGTAATACATGGAAATCAAATTACTCATGTACATCGGACTTTTCATTAATGTTCTTTTCAGTTTTGGTTGGTCACGTGTAAAAACAGGGATGGAACTCATTTTTCGACTAGAATGGCTAGTTTCGAGCTTGTGTTTTATTCGAATTAGTTTTAATAGACAAGTTTATAGAAATATAAAAAATAACTACTCTCTAGGAAACAAATATGAAACTAACCTGAATAAAAAATTTAAGACGCTCAAGTTTTAAATTTAATATATATTTTTTAACATTTCTTTTATTTTTTGCATTTTATTTAATCGACATATTTACTTGAGGTGATGCATTTTACTCAACATGCCATGTTACAAGAGTAAAGAATTCGTGTACTTATGCTAGTGCATTACATAAGAAATGTAATGTGTTAATTTAATTATTAGAAAATGTGTAATTTATTTATTTTTTTCACCAGTTGAAGTGACTTCTTTTGTAAAGGTCAGACTATTTTCCAAATCGGTAATAAGTGGCAATAATTAACGTTACGTCGTGCAAGTTCTGACAAGATTTTTATTAGAAACTAGTGTCATATTAGAATCAAGTTTCGTGATGTATATACGATTTTGTGATGTATGACGTTTTGATGTTGTGATGTTTTATTCAGCCTCTTCTTTTAAAAATTGCTTTACCAAGTAATGCAGTTGATTATTTATATCTTTTATGTTTATTAAGGAAATGAAAACAGACAAGATTTGTATTTATATAACAGTACAGCTGAAACTGATCGCTAAATACAGTCTTCTTAATCTTAATCTGTTTCAATTTTGTTACTTGTTTAAAAGGATAGAAAGGTCACAAATGTACACAGTAATTAATTCTTTAATTTCAATTGATTTAGATAAAGGAGGATTTGCAATTGCAATAACCAGATAAAGAGAAGGCATTTCCTGACCTCCAATAGCTTTTACATCATATATCTTTCTGTAGCATCTGCTCGGCTATTTTACAAATACTCTTCTCAAATAAATTAGAAAGTGAGGATTAATAAAGTAAATGTATTTTACTTCTTATTTTAATTTTTTCTTCAGTTGTAATTTATTGTGTTGTAAAATCTCTAATTCTTTAAAATAATGATAAATAACTAATAAAACTCTCGTATCGACGTTCGGAAGATTGCCTTCCTAGCACATAATTTCATATAGTTTGATAAATAGTTATTTTCATAGAAAGAGTTCCCCAACGTATCCCCTAACCTAAGACCAATGAACAGCGATTACCCACATAGTGCTTTCTAAAAAAAAACACGCAAATTTCCCTATGCGAGATAAGTTAAAAATATAAAATGACTTACCGGTTCCACTACACTATTTAATTGGTCAAAAGAAAAGAAAATACATAACTCCTTGACGTTCGAGTGCATTTTATCAACCATTGGGGCTAAAGTAGAAAATACAAAATAAAAGTTCATCTATCGTCTATAAAACGCTCCAACAAAAGATTTAAAAAACCCATTACGTTGTCACCGATATTACGAAAACTAGTACAATAACACATACCTTGATAGACTATTTCTACAACATTACTCATCCATAACCTACACATGTGCTCATGTTATCCGTATGTGCCTGTTGTTTTCGGGGTATGTATTGTTTTCTCTTTTTCTTTTGACCAATTTTTCAATATAATATTCATGTATTACCGGATAAACTTTCAAACCTTCGGTGTATAGGAAAGTCCTTGTTAATAAAGGTATTTAACGTTACATTAAATAGAGTTGTGACTAACTCTTCCCTCCGACTCTGTGTATCAAAGCAAAAGGGTTGAAGGGTATTAAAGTGTATTGATCTCAGCGCCGCGTACGCGATGCATGTGGTTTCCTGTCGTGCGACACTTTCAGAAAATAAACTCGCTATTGCAGTGTATCCCCTGTTTCACGTTGAACTTTACTGAAGCTGTGAAATGCTTATGGAAGAACGAAATTGTTAATCAAAAAAACAATGCACAATTTTTATTGATTATCACAACGTTTCCACAGTGGATTACTGACATCGTCGGGTGAATGGAGTATAAACAAATATGTTAATTTTATCTTGGTAACGAAAATAAAAACAAATTAATTAGATAAATTAAATTTTGGATTTCATTTTCTATGGAATTTTTTTATTTGTATATGTAGTCTACTTTTTTCTGTTTGTTACCAATATAAATTTGACACATTTGTTTCTATACTGCATTCACCTGACGATGGCAGTAGTCCACTGTTGAAGCGTTGTGATTTTCAATAAAAATTATCTACAAACAAAGTCGAAATAAATATTTCAATTAAATTATGATTATACACGTAAACAATATAAACTACGTTTTTTATGATGATATATGAGTTACTTATTACTGACGAAATGATACAATTTAAATATTTGTTGATTGATTGTTTTGTTTTTACTTGATAAATCAACAAATATCATTACAGTACTTTAAACCTTTCATGTTTCTTCCTACTTTTGTAGGAATGACAAAACCAATAGATTTTATTTCAAATATTTCTCGATAATATTGATATTATAAAAATGCATAAGATTGCTTGATAATCGAATAAGTTATGTAATGAAGCCCAGTTGCAGCCATGTGTTGAAGTGCATTTCCTAATACGCAGCATAGCTAGGAGAATGATATAACCTCACACCTGGAGGAGGTGAGGTCACCGGAGCTCTGTGATGAGGTCCAACTTACCTTGTCCATAAACCATATATTTAACTAAGTTGTGTTTAATAAAGTAATGAAATTTCCTGTTTTTGCAACTGTAAGCATAAAATCATAAAATGTTTTCGACGGTATGTCCGTCATCGTCAGTGAATCTGAAGGTCGGAAATTTCTAGCACGAAAAATGGTAACAACAACTTACCTTCTTTGTAAAGTATTTGCTGTGATTCTCTCAAATTTAATAATTTATCTTTGCATTTTCATGGGTTGTGAAGTATTTCTACTTAAAATCAATGGAAGATTCAATATTTCTGCACTTAAAAAGCTATTTATCACTGGAATACGTGAAACGATTTGCCCCATTTAACGACTTATCGTGGAGAAAATCGGTCTTATACGTGGGGAAATCACATATTCTTGAAACAATTTTTCCTTCTCTAACTACTTTTTATTATTAATTATTAATTGACCTAAAATACTCAACATTTATTGTTCTTTATTCATTAGCTTAATTAATACATTTCCTAATGAAACAAAACATTAAGTTCCAGAAATGGTTTTCCTCAGGTGTCTGAACTTGGAACAAGAAATTATCAATGATGAAAAATGTATAAATAAATTTAAAACAAATTTTAATTACAACACATTTCCCCACATAAGTGTATGTAACATTTTTCATGATATATTCATAATTCAGCACCATATGTACTTTAATGCGATCACGCTTTTGCATATCAAAAATCTGACATGTTACTAGTGTCGGAAATGAATTAAAAATATTAACACGACGAGTCATATGAAACAGACTGGACGGGTTTGATGTATGCTGGAAGGTCATTTATTCAAAGTATCTTTTGATCAGCAAATAAACTTCATTGGTGCAATATGAAAGTAGACTATTCTATTTGTTCGAATTGATTATTTACATGAATCCCCAATTATACATTGTTTTGTTTTGACACGAGTGGTATTAGTTTGAAAATCCCTCTGAGTGATTTAGGGCCTGTTTACACAAAAACCTAGTACATATTTTAAATAAAACGAAAACGGGAATTTGTTGTCAATTGACTAAATCGTATGAAGTGTTGTTATGAAGTTTCATGATATGTGGAATCCATTGAAAACAACTTGGTCAGAAAAATGAGAGCGTGTAAGTTTTTTTTAACCTCATGATTCATAATAAGCGGCTACCCACAAAATTCACAACATCATTTAGATAAAAAAGAAAAGTTATTTAACATTTACAATGCTACAATAAACGCAGCTTGTACGTAATGCGTAATCTGGGTAGGTAGGATCATATATCATAAAACAAATAGTAGCACTGTACGATATATCGACTGATTTAAGTTAGCTAATTTTCTTAAAGAATTATATAATTAATTATTGGAATGGGAATAGGATATGTTAGGTTTCATATGAATTTCAAGATTGGATTAAAGATAACAAAAAAGGAGAGGAGAGATATCAATAAAAAAAATTATTGTCAAAGAGCAGTGCAAACTACGTTTGACCACGTGGAGGACAATTA
>NNCF01127278.1:0-50481 GCA_002313205.1 Laupala kohalensis
TACTAGATTCACATGGTAAAAAATAGGGAAAGCAGTTCCGTTAATCAAGTCAAGCAAGATTGGCTTTTAGGAACATGTTTACAACATGTTTTAAATCAACATGTTTCAACACACTTTAAATCAGAAATACAAACAAAATTTGATTAAGAATTTATTAATTATTTACATGTAAATAGACTTTGTACTTTTATCTTTCTAAATTCAAATGAATGAAAACATTGATTCCTTGCTGTCCAGGAATTGCAACGTCAAGGTGTTGGAAACACATTTCCGCAATCTTGCTGTGGCCTTCTTCAGGGCACTAATTTATTACACATCAGTGCACAACATCAGTAATGTCAGTTTTCAATACCTAGATGACTAAATTCATTCACAACAATGAATGTAACAAATGCACAATCTCTTCTCATCCTGCAGAAATGTTCTATCCAAATCAACCATAGTACTAGACAGTTAAACCTTTTAATCAATTCTCAAATATCTCTTCTCCCTGAATTAATATATAAATTATAGAACGGGGCAGAATGTTGTAATCACTTAGATTACCATCAGACAGGATTTCATCACGAAACACAATTTGCTGATCCCGAAAGGGAATGTTAAAAGTACGCTCAATTGTTTCCTTTACGTTTACAATAGTGGTGTCTGGTCCCACATCGAGTAGGGCTTCGTGCCCGTGGAAACTTCGCACTAATATCATCATCTCTGATGAAATCAGAACACTTCTTTCAGAACAAAATCTCCGTCGAAGAGTCGTTAGGTGCTACTCTGGACAATGTGCAGGGAGAGTGTGTGTAGCAGTAATGGCGGAAGAAACAGATGGTAAGAGATGATTGGATGGACAGTGGAAGGGGGGGGGGTGAAGCTATGATGATAGAAGGAAGTCATTACAATAAGTAGAAGGAGAAACTATGTGCAATGATTTTGCTCCTCTATTCTTATACGAGATGTGTTCAAAAAGTAAGGTCACTTTTCAAATTTCACGGGCAACGTATATTCGATTTTCAATTTTTTTATTTTGTTATGTTGGTACACATGTCCCAAACATATGATCAGTAACTTTTTTTTCAATTATTTCAAACATGTCATTGATGAGTTTGAAAACTGAAAAAGAAAAAAAGAAACGAGTTGTTTAGAATGAATAACGAAGTGAGAGATGATACTTCTCAAGTAAGGTCTACTTTTTTTTGGATCTTATCTAGAAGCATCAAGTTTTGTCAATCTAGTGAGAGTTAATTTTAAATTTATAAATTGCGAACATGTTCATTCGGTTTGCGAGTTGGCACTATGACCAACGTGTAAAAATAACAAAGTGCGGCTCAGTTTGTCAGACTGTATTTGTGGCTTTTTACTCCCTTCGCCTACCGTTTGTGGGGCAATCAGTGCAATGCAGTATACCAAAAATCTTTGAATGAATGAGAAAAATGAGCACTTTGAATTAAATAAAATTTACTAGAAGAAATTGATATATCGAGTTTAGAAAATAAATAAACATTTACCTGGGAAAAAATCAACAAAACATTCATTTCCCGAAGTGTTAATCAAGAAGAAGGGGAGCGAAACACGGTGTTGTTTTGGCCAAGACATGAACCGATTTTGGTATCTGGATCAGTGATGTTGATTTATCCCTTGGTCGTCTCCATTCGCTCCCCGCATTTCTCGAGATTTCGTTCGACGATGCTTCTCTACCCATTTGCACATTGATGACAGCACTCTAAATATTTGGGAGAGTGTTCTTCCTGTTGGATTCGAAAGATGGAGGACTGGAAAGCACTACGTGACGAGTGACGGAACACATATGGTTCCATTATTGGACTCTGACGAGCTTTGACGAACCATCGTGATATTGAATTCCATTGAGTGCAACATATGTTTTACTTCCCTTACTTTGAACGGTATTTTTCGTGATAACTACTTTCTGGCATTCTTAATCATGTTTTGTGAACGGACCCCTGATTCTGAAACATAAATTTTATCGTGAATTGATCGATTGTCCTAATTCGAGAGTAACGAAAAGGAAATGTTATATATATATAAGAGTTCTCGCAAACCGTCCAACACTTCAGCGTTACTTTCGAAAATTTCAATTTGGTAGTACATACAAATATATTGCGTTCAATTTTAATTTCCTACTTTTATTCCTTTTAGTTCGAAAACATCCGTTTTTAATTAAATGATTAATTTTTTCAACGACACACACCGTTTTAACTTTTCAATATTTAATCTTGGATATTTCTTCTCATTGGTTCATTAGTCCACGACATTACATCCATGCATTTGGATTGAATGTTGTTGGGTTTTTTTGTGCTGATAACAATTGAAATTCATTGCGGCGAAACAGATTCACGTGTTATGATTTGTTCATGAGGGCAAATATTCAACAATGAGTGACGGTCACTTCATACATTATAGATCGGAAGTCGTGATCATTATACTATTCATTCGTAATGTGCTTCACGTTTGTGTTCATAAAACTTTCATTTAGCGCATGAAGCATTAATATGTATGCTACGCTCGTGGAAGAAATGAATTCCGAGTTATTGCTCAACTAAGGCTTCTATGGGATCTCGCTCATTGTGAAGGCTACCCTGGAGTGGATTTAATAAAGCCAGTAATTTTTCAGATGAAAACGCGGAACAATTTTTCGCTAAGCCCAAATGGTTATATCCGTGTAAATATAGGATAAAAGGATT
This sequence comes from Laupala kohalensis, assembly GCA_002313205.1. Lineage (NCBI taxonomy): Eukaryota > Metazoa > Arthropoda > Insecta > Orthoptera > Trigonidiidae > Laupala > Laupala kohalensis. The sequence goes on from NNCF01127278.1 coordinate 2,694, forward strand.
TTGAAATTGAATTATTACTGGTTCAATTGACACTTTGTATTTATAATTTTGCTTCAAAATATTTTTTTTCGTTAATTTTTAATTATGACTTTTTTTTATTATTTTAGTACTGTTTATTTTGTTCCACTGTTCAAGCCTTCCATTCTCAAAGTTATATTTGTATTCGCGGGTTAATATTTGTGAAGTTACATAAAATATACACATCCCTCATTTTTCTCAACTCACGTGGTGGTAAAACCTAATTTGTTGTAAAGACAGCTCTCGGAAGGAATTATTCATAACAGTAAGAAAAATCTATTTGTTGATAAGCAAAGGCTGGTGAAAGGAACAGAACCCAAATCGTAAAAAGGTGAGTGGTTGGGGATCGTCCGAATGCTGCGTACGAGGGGCATTTGTTTATACGCGAAGAGGGTGACGTCACCGCTCTCCCGTGATGAAAAGCTCCATCGCTGGGATGGTGGGGGGAGAGCCAGAATACCGTGCTCAGGCCATTCAAGGGATGGCTGAGCTTGCAGTCTGTTAGGGGTTGGCCATTTAGACGTCGAGATGTATTTATTATTATTATTTTTTTTAGAAACCACGATGATAAAATATTAACATTTGTGCTGGTGCCATAGCTCTCCAACAAGGAGTGAACACTGAGGGATGGCTAAGTGACCTAATCGAAGAACAATTGATCAATTTATTTGTTTCAATCAAATTGAAGCAATATAATTCTATTGGAAACCATGACCAATATTGAAACGACTCAATATTCTTTAAACGACTCAATATTGAAATTATCGTAAATATTTCGTTTCAATCAACCTCTTAGTTCCTGCAATTTCGCTGTGACGGTAATGACGTATACGAAAAGATATATGATCACTAACTTCTCCGAGTGCCACTCAGGTCAAATGTGGTTCACAGTTTGTATCTTGGCCTTAAATTCGTTAGTATTATTGAACCTTTATATCCAAGAACCTAAAGAATTCTAGCTTTAAAACTAATTCGAAATAATTATCATTGTAAACTAGTAAATATGTCAGATTCGCGAGTCTCATCTTTAAAGTGGCTGGAATAGTTGAGGATTCAAAAGAATTAAAGATTAAAGAATCCTGTGCCCCACTTTTTGACAACATAATTATGGTTTAAGTTGTTGATAATGCCTGTCATAACCGTCGAGAACCTTTGTCAGCATCACTTAAACATCACTGATGTTTCTGGCCAAAATCGAAATATTTCTCATGTACGCTCTACGATATAAGACAAAGGTGAAAAGATTTCCTGAAAACCTTGATTATTTTTGACTCACAAACGATTTGCTTAGTTATAACTATTCGTATGTTATAAACGCTTTTTTACTGTGTTACAGTTTCTATCATTATTTTACAAAAGTCAACTTTCGACTTCTATTCTTGCTTATTGAACATGTCCCTGAATAATTTTGTCCGGAAGAAATCAAATTTTGCCGCACTGTGCAAACGTAAGGGTGTGTATGTGTGTGTGTGTGAGAGAGAGAGAACTGTGCTAGGAGCTACTTGGTGACAGGTAGCTTGTGGTGCACTGAGAGTGATATAGCAGTTTCTGAGATGTAGACTGTCAACGACAAAAGGAAGAAATCGGAAGACCTCAAGGGAAAAGCTGTGTGGCAGGACATCTGGGGAATATTAAGTTATTGGGTGGAAAGAGATCTGTCTCTGTCGTGTGAAAGAGAGATGCCACTCTCATGTTTCGCAGACTTCTTCTTTGCTCTCGTTTGCTTGAGGTGAAAAATTCTTTTTGCAGTTTATTTGTTTATTATTTAGTTTATTACATATTTTCATTTTGATTTTATGTACTGAAATATAAACAAATCGTTCGAAACCGAACAGAATTTTTATCATGCCACTGACTTAAAGTGAAGACGCAATTTTTATTCTCGTATACCAGAAAAGAAACATAAGCAATGTTCCAAGTTATTCCCTTTTACAACTGCAGTTATTCCTTAAGATATTTGGAGCTTCTCGATAATAGCATGCAATCTGTTACACAAACACAAATGGTTACCCGGTAATATGCTGATTACGTTATTATGAGTTCATAATGAAGAGGTTTTGATAATTTAATAGCTATCATTCTTGAAAGTATTTGCAATTCTTATACATCTGCCAAACGGAAGTAAACAATTTTGGGTCGAAGGACATGAGAAGTAAGGAACTAGTTAAGATTATCCTGTATTTGTTACTGATTGTTAGCATTATATTTCAGACTGAACGATTTGTAACACTAGATGTTAGTTATCCAAAAGTAAATTTAGCTGTAGATATTTTATAAAGTTCCTGATGTAGTTGTTATTGTTTATACCGCAGATAATTAATGAGAAACACACTAATTTTGCTCTATGATATTACTTTTAAATTAAGAAATACGTCTCTAAGTTTTGGTACATTAAAAATATTTTGTCCTGTAAAATATTTTGAACAATGAAACAAACATATTTTGGGAATTAAGTTTTGTTTTAACGGTATTTTTTAATTGGTCATTGGAAGCTTTCTTCAATACGTAGCAAAGGAAATTCTTACATACAATGAGCTTTACACTAACCAAAAATTCCAATTTCTCAGTTTAGATTTCAACACAATTTAAAAATTATTTTGATTTAGGGGCACTTACGACCTCGATTTCACCAACATCATCTTCCATGATTTCATGCAAATTACTGAAACAAAAGACGTAAAAATACGTTTCCCCCTATTTGTTTCTATATCAATCCAAACTCATTTCTAGAACAACGAAAGATGGCCACTTTCACAAAGGGTGCAGTGGAACAGGGTGCAGAAGGACCAATCACCACAGATTGACTGGTGAAAGAGCTGCCAGCGTGACATAGCGTGCGGGAAAAGTGACGTTCCCGGATTGAAGCCGAGTTGACGGGGAATATTGGCATGGAATGCATCAATAATGCTACTGGGATTGTGGCAAAGGTTTCTACGCATTTGCGTATCCGAATTCACGAGAGGACGTGATTCGCTGTAGCTTGCGAGTTGCAAGCGCAGTATGATCGATTCTCCCTGACGCTCCAGCTGCACAACCTCCCACGCTTTCGATCTCCTCGTAAATGTACTTCACTTTCCATCTCGCACGTTTATAGGCGGTGATTCATGACTGGAATTCTGTCTCGCTGTTTGATCAGAAATGCTGTTTCCTGTCGCACTTGTCGACGTCATTGGTCGAAGAATGTAAAATTCTTGTTCACAAGGTGGGGGAGGGGGTTCATTTTTCCTTCGCTTGAAATTGATGGCCTTGACAGCGTGGATCAGTGGGTAGACCGCTGAGTTGCTGGCTGGATGTGCGGGGTTCGGTTCCCGATGAGGTGGGGATTCATCATTACACATCCAGAGTGACTTCCAAGCCTACTCAGTCTGCTATAAAATGAGAACCTGGTCTATCCAGGGGTCAAACCGGCCGGAGCAAGATGCTGGCCACATCTCCTCCTACTACTATGGGATTTTTTATTATAGACAACTCACTTTGAACTGCTGTAGATGCCACAAACATAGTAGAAAGAACTAATTTATACCATTAAATTTGTCTTGTTCTTCTGCTTATACTCAAGTAAAAAATTGGTTCTAAGAATGAATAATAATGTTTTAATAACAGAAATGAAAACATATTTCTGTTTATTACTTATTTGTGGTTGCATACTAAGTTTTAAACGTTTAAATTCATTGATCATGTGATCACGGCATTTTGCTGAAGGCGACAGTATAAATTTTATTCCTTAAAAATGTGTCTGGTCGTTTCTAGCAATGTTTTTGAAAAAGGTTAATAACTGATTATATTTTTCAAGTAGAAGCTTGAAATTTTGAAATGTTGTCACAAACATAATAGTTAACATTTGCAGAATAAGAATTATTTTTGACACTTTTAGTTTATTTAGGTAAAAATTTCGCATTTCTTGGAACATTTGTTATTAAAACAGTATTATTCATTCTTAGAACCATTTTTCTTACTTGAGTACAAGCAGAACAGGACAAATTGAATGGGGTTAAGTAGTTTTTTCTTCGATTTTTTGTGGCTTCCGCAGCAGTTCATAGTGAGGGGTCCATAATAAAAAATCCGATAATAGTGTCGAGACCAAGAACCTACAGAACTCTACCCTCCGCGAACCTTCGGGGCCTGTTGTGGGATAGTTTGACTTAGACTTTTTGAACCTCAATAATGATTTGTTGGCTGTTGTGTCGGGGGCTAGGATGATGGTGGTGGACGAATAGGACTGGACATCCCCTAGAAGGCTAGAATTTTCTATCTAACAGTAAAATGTAGTTACGAGAAATGTATTTATGAGTAGGGTTAGGCGGGTAAATGTAATCAGGTTTTGAATTTTTCTCTTTCTCGTGTCAATTTCGATGCCTTAATTCAAAAAAAGTATGCTTAAATGACGGTTTATTCTCCTACTTCATAAATCTCTTCTAACTGAGATTCCTAGTGTGAAATTTCCCGCTCTTGTTCGTCTGATTACAGCTATTCCGCATTTTTACAACGCCCCTGTGACTACGGGGTAATAGTAAACAACGAACACTCCTAACGTCAAGTATGGAATGGGTCACAGAATGGGTCTATTTCATTGAAGTTGGAGGAACATTAAACTGTACTCTGAGCGTTCTAATACCGTGTTTATATGAATTGCGATTCGATGTTTTTTATTTACGCGTAATCCCTATTTTACTTGAGTATTTTTTTACAACTGCCGTAAAACAGATTTCCTTGAGTTTCATTCATCATCAAAATGTCCTGAAACCTGAACTCATTTTATTTTAATTACACACGTTTTATTTGTTATTTTACTGGATATATCCATGTATCAAGACTTATTGTAGTCGTATTTAACTTCATGTAGAAAATAAATAAATAACGTATAAAACAAGCAGAGTTAAAAACAATACATTTCAAGAATGTTTATTTTATCAGAATTTGTAATAATATTTTTACTGCCTTCTTTATCGCTAACTGGACAAGATGAGACTTATTTTGAGATGATCGTCTTTTTTTTAAAGAAATTTTCGTCTGCGTTGTCAATTTTTTCAGTTTCTTCCAAGTCCTCTCCCATTCCCACTACAAACATGAAATATAATTTGTACATTTTCCCCTCTATGACCACGAGTAAGAATATATCCAACACAATGTCTCATGTGACTGGTCTTAGTTACTTCCTCTAGAATTGTAGATTATATTCCATATTTTCAGAATATTCGTCGGAATCTTCTAACAACTTGTGTAGGTTGGGCATTTGTAACAATTATTGATTTTTACTTTCTTGTGTTCCCTTCTCCTTTCGCTTCTATCTTATTATTTGCTTTGTGTCAGCTCTTGTCCTTTCTTATCAATCCACTTTTGTTTCTTCTGATATCAATAACTTTTAATAATATATGTAGGTATAACAACTTATAAGGAAACTTCACCTACCTACCGAGAAAACTAGGAACAAATGAATAGAATACTGTAAAATGTACAGAATTTATTAAAATGCAAGTTAATTAAGAAACAAGCGTCCATTGTCCGGACAAATCTGCGCCAAAGTCGTATTAAATAACTATGTTTACAATTACCCTGACCCTAGAAAAACGCGGGGTTAATGTAAACATGGAACTGTCGGGTCTAGAAAATGTATATAAGATAATACCAATGCTTTTCTGTTACCTTAATACTTTACTGACCTTAATATCTAACAAAAATTACTTTGATTTCAAAGTTTTACATAATGTAGTGCAGTAACTTCGAATTTCAATCTTATGGAAAACTCACGATCAACAGCTTGGTTCAAAAGCGCGGAATTTTAATCTCCAGAGACACCAACTTCTATTTTTGACCATCTTTTAGTTTCTCTGACTCCCACAGAGGCGCTCAGATAAATTGTTCACATTTACCCCTGGTTTATAATTACCCCGTCTGACTCGATATATATAAACTACACATAGCATACAACTGTAATAAAACGATGTATAGTTTATATGTATAAACTTTATAGTTTATTGAAGAATTATAAGTTTATGTACCATTATCACATCATAAGCGCCTCCAGAAATGAATTCGCGGCCACATGGCGTCCACTTGCAACAGACTCTAGGCTGTATCGCGTCATTCATGAACACACTAATGAGTCATCTATTGATTACGATTTTATGAAATGGAAAATTATTTGATAAACCATTACGTTTATTTAAGAACATCTTATATCTGCTAGAAAATAAAGGAAAATGATAGCTAACATGACTATTTTATAATCTGTGCACTCACAGATTAGATACAAACTGTTACGTGCCGTCGACCGTTTGTTATTTTATCGTTTGTCACAGTGCACAGTCTCAAAATTTACTTTTGACAGTCACATATTGATTTCTTTTAATGAGCCAAAATTTCATGTTTTTTCCGAATATCTGAAATCTCCACATAAAATAATGAAAAATGGTCGCAAACTTCATTTCTTAACGTTTTTTTTTTCAATATTTATGAGCTAATTTCGAATGTTCTTTAATAAACGTAAAATTTTGGATTATTTAGAAAGTTCTGTGACTCATATNTCATAAAATAATGAAACATGGTCGCAAACTTCATTTCATAACGTTTTTTTTTCAATATTTATGAGCTAATTTCGAATGTTCTTTAATAAACGTAAAATTTTGGATTATTTAGAAAGTTCTGTGACTCATATGCTGTAGCGGACTCATAGTTGTTACAACAAACAATAGATAAGGGTCGGTCACCGGTTGCCAGTGTTTGCGTCTCATTGGACGAGTAAAAGTAGGTTGTGTGTTTCAAAGTACAACTGGACCAGTACCGTCTAATGATCAACCCTTAGATTTATTGTTTCATTTCGTCTTCTCGAATTATTTCTTTTCATTCACTTGAGAAAAAAGCGAAACAATCAAAACTCAAGTTGGCTACGTACTTATTTTGGTGATTCCATTCGGTGTCGTCATATAGTCGCTTTTTGTGGCATTTTAAAAAACGTTAATAAAAATTTGGTGCGTAAAAAAACTAATTATTATATGGAAATGGGCAGATCTTTCCCGGTGGCAAAATATAAGGAAATACAGTAAAATATACAAAAACTACATGTTACACAACTAAAATAAAAAATTATTAAATATATGATTAAACTATTTGATAAAACTAAAATTAAAATATTAAATATAAAAACATGCTACTATGAAACAACTTACAAATATTCAACTATTTTTAATAATTATTTATTGCACATTTTACGACTGTTGTCCCGGATCTTCGATTCACCCCTTTAGTGCACCTCATTTCACTTCACAATTCCCTCCCCTCCCTTTCTGACTCATTGTCACTTCACTTCACTACCACTTTCTTCACATCTACACTAACCCACCCTATCATACAGAACTTACCTAACCCTGCAAATATATTCAGACCTCGAAATCATTTCTACAACCGATGTAGGTATTAAATTCCAGTCTCGAATCGTTCTATTGAGAAACTAAAAAAATTCCAATGTCAGTTTTCTATTTTCTAGTTCTAAATTTTAAAATATGATCTGCTCTACCTATCCTAGAATGATGTTCCAATTTTTTCCGTTATATATTTCCACGCAGTTTCATTTCTATCAGCTTTGTGTACATTGGCGAGCTTAGGTCCTTTTCTTCGATTTTCTAAATATTCCAAAACTACTCAATCTTTTAAATTCGAATTACAATTAATAAATTTAAGGTGCTTTTTGCTGTATTCTTTCGAGGTCATGTATTTGTCCTCCCCGATAAGGATCCCAACATGCCGTCGCGTATTCTATCTCAGGTCTGACGAAAGAAATGTGAGCGTGTTTCCGTGTTTCAACTTTCCATTTTTTAACTGAACGCATGACAAAATGAAATGTTCTCCACATTTTCCGCCCAATGTAACTGGCGTGATCAGACCATCCCCAATCTTGTCGCAAAATTATACCTCATTATTTACACGATGATTTTTCTGGAATGATGTCTGCATTGATTTTATATAGCAGTTGTTCTATATGAGTACACTTTGTGAAACTCATTCCATTGCATTTTCCTGAATTTATTCTCATTTTATTTTCTTCAGCTTTTTGCTCATAGAATTAACATCCTTTTATAATGTAGGTACGTTATCCGTCCCTTCAATAGTTCAGTAATTGATGCAATCGTCAGCGAATAAGCGCACCTTACTATTAATTTTCAAATAAATATCGTTTACAAACGCTAAGAATAAAACCGGTCCAATAACGCTTCCATGGGGAACACCGGTTGTTACTTTGTCTTCCCTCAAAATTTTACTTTCTATTTTTATCCTTTGTGAATGATTATGTGAATAAATAGTTCTTAATCCACATCAAAACTAGTTAATTTCAGAAGCAGAAATATTTTTAAGTGAGAGATTATGAGGGACTAAATCGAATGATTTAGAGCAATCTATTATTATCGCATCTATTCATAGCCCATTATCAATATAATCTGCCATTTCCTGACCAAAATAAAAATTTTACTTTCTCACGAGGATCCCCGTTGAAAAACGTGTTGCCCTGCGTACAACCACCCTGATTTATTCCATTCCTCAATCATGTATTCTACAATTAAGTGTTCTATTTGCCTTGGTATATTTTGGCATAATAAAGAAAATTATAACACTGTGTGCCATAACGAGAAAGTGTTGTAAATTAGTTGCGGGGACAGCTATTCTCCGCAGCGTTGTGACGAGGGAATACGAGGGTCGACTCACTGTAACTAGAATGGACGGTAGAGGTCACAGCTTGTTAAGCCGGGATAAAGCCAGCAAACACCACGCTACGTGGTACCCACTGCACACCATTCGCACCATATAAGGGTTACTCACCTATTTCAATGAATTTATACATTGTTGTTACCTCGTTGAATCGTAGTAATGCGACCTCTGGATAACGTGCTGTTGAACTGCATCAAAAAATTATGCTGTACAGTATGGAAGCCACTTCTGAAATATGGGTTCACAGTTTAGGGTTTCATTATTTAAAATTAGCGCTGGAAATGCAAAGTAAGACCCTGAAAGTTCCTTAAAAATCGGGATCAGCACCTAAGAACTTCCGAAAATATTGATGAACCGCAACGCGAAGTCCGTCCTGTTAAGTTTACACCTGCAATTATCTCACTGTTTAGAGATTATGCATATTCATGTATTATATAAACGAATTAACAATAAAAAAGAACATTTTTGTAATCAAACAAGTGTTAAGATCCTAAACGATGCCATATTGGGTAAGAGAGGCGGTGCTTGAGTTCCAGTAGACGTCAGTATTCAGTGAGTCTTGGTTTTTCAGCACTACCGTGTATTCGGGGATCGGGATTCGGTTACGGGTAGCCGGAATCTTATCTCCCTCTCTCTCTCTCTTTCTCTCTCTGTGTGAATCGGACGTCATTTTGACGTCAAGCCTTAGTGGTCGGGGAGTGGGGGTAAGATTCCGCTCCCTATCGAATATGAGGGTTGTCCCCGTAGAACTCGGCCCTTCACCCGACCAAAAGTACATAGACTATAAAAGTTTTTTGATAAGTATTGTAAGTGTAAGATTACCTGTTAGCGAAATGGCCTCACTAACACCGAGAAAGAAAAATTTCTGACCAGAAGTTGACCACGCGGACTTCGACGTACTACTTCACGCTCTCGACTCCCCCAAGATCCTCCCTGCGCCGTCTCGCGTAGGGTGTAATGTCTTTCATCGTCAACAGTTCGCGTCCACATGGCAAGAACTTCCCGGCTACCTTTCTCCCGAAGTCCTCGGGATGAACTGAAAGTAAATTGTATTAACTTTTTCGCGCGAAAGCCGAATCTTGGCGATTTTACAGTACGGCGGCTGCGCGTACCTGCCGTGGAGAATCGATATGCTTGGCATTCTCACCTACCTGACTCTTTACCTGCCGCTCAAGTTCACGTCGTTTCTTTAACATTATCTGTATTAGAACTTAAATGTCGTAAGTTCCTTTTACTGTTTATTTGATGTGTTTCACCGGTGACATTGGTTCAGAGGGTAAGAAACGTTCTCCAGATTTTGAACTGGTATATTTCGCTGAGTAAGGAGGATGCATGGACAACTTGATCAAAATTAGACATATTGTCAGACGTTGTCAAGATTATGTACTGTTTGTTACTACTAGGTGTTTCGGCTGCATTGAAATTCATGAGTAATGTACAAACTACTGTGAAGCCTTTTGACTGGTTTACATTACAAGTCAGTTTGAAAACGTTATATACCTATATGAATATTTTTGTCGTTGAACAATAAGAGAGAATAATTTTTAAATACTTTCTTCTGTCTGTGACCAATACAACTTCTCGACAATCTGTACATCTATCATTAAAATTAAAATAAATATCGTTCCTCTTTGTCTCGGTGTACTGGAACCCTCAATATACGAATTCTAAATAAGCTACTTGTTATTATCGTGATTATTGAACGGAACTAAGAAGGGAATAAATATGATCCGGTATTTTAGGTCTTTGACACACAATCAAATTCGAAAATAATTGACTCCGTTCCTTCTGGGGTAAATAAGATAAAGTTTTAATTCAATGAAATAGGTAATGTAATGGACTGGTGTACTAAAGGTGTGGTTTCGCCGTATTTCTCTAAAGAATGTGTGACTTGAGATACTGAAAAACAAGGTTTGAATATAATATTATATTACATATTTCTCTAATTTAAAGCGAGAGAAAGAACCTGTAAATACTGGCGTAGTTACTCAAACACAGTGCCTCACATTACACTTAGCATGCTGTAAGTGTTTTCGTGTGTACTCAATGGGGAAGCTGTATTTGCTTAGTTGTTTTGATTAGAAATTGAAGAGATGCCGTCAGCTATGAATTGAAAGTTTGCTTTTGCGAATAAACAGGAAAGTTTGTGGTGTGAATTTTTACTAGCATCAGATACCCTCTGGCCAGAGGCCTCTGTATGCTTGTGTTGGTCTCTTGTTTTAAACTCCACCAAACTAAACGACAATATGAGTCCTTTGATGTTTACCGTGGTTTAACTTTTTTGTATAAACAAGTGATAGTTTTCATATTTATTTTTGTCTTTCTTTGTAAACAGACAATTTTTTATTGAAATTGAAGGGTTGTGGGTGAAACATTGCTTCTTTCGTCATCGTTATAGAAATCAAAACACTCCAATTAAATTAGCAGGTTAGACTCTAACTCTATATTGAACTTCGTGACACTTGAACGTTTCGTACTTCGGGTACTGGCTATCATTGGTTTCAGTTTACCGAAACTAAAATACTTTTCACTCGGCAACATTTCACCTTACGATTCTCCAATGTATTTTTTATAAAAATTGCTGACTGTATTTTTACCTGACCATAAACAGGAAGCCTTTAATCATATTTCCCAAATAAAGCAAATTTACTGAATTTTTTGAGAGATGAACTCGGGGGATCGTATTTCAATTATTTCAACAACGGAAGAAAAAAAATATGTTAAACAATTAGCAGGGAATAAACTTCGTAGCTCATAAGATTCCCAGATTTTATTTGCGGGAGAGGAAATAGTGTTGATATTATTTTTATTAATTCACACTTAACGTCCCTGGAATTGAGAACGCTGATCTAGTATAAGCCGTGCAACATAACTCCCTCTTTCACTCGACAGCTACTGGTCAATCTGCAAACTATGGCTGGGACAGCTGAGGGGGTGGGATGGTCGCACTTTCCACGAAAACTACTTCATTGCCCCTTTAATGTTCATTGCCCTTCGTCGTCCTTCGGTGGTAGGTGGGGAAATCTGGAAGATATCCGTCGGATTAGTAAACTTCTCGCTCTGGATGACGAAAGTTTTGAGAACAGCGATTATTTTCCTCCTCCTTTACCCCGCGCCATCACCCTCGTTTCAGCAGCCAGAGCGGAAGTGGCGCGGATTATACTTCTTCCGAAAGCACCGTCTTTTTTACTATACATTCTGAGCACCTCTATCTTTTCTTTTATACTACGTAACTTATGTTTTATACCATTTTGAATTTCTAAATTTTCCGAAACAAGTGTTTTAATTTTTAAAGTATGTCTTATGATCAACGTACGAATGTACGAATGATGTAACCGCACAAGCTACGAGTTTACAGCTTAATTAATTATGTTTCATTTTAATAGCCCTTTCAAACTAGGGTGTCGCAATTGAGACACTTTTTTCTCAACACTATTTCAATACGTGAATCGCCTCGGAGAGGATCAGACCGGTCTCACGTTTCTAATTGCTACTCTAATTTTCTTGGAATTTTTTTCAAGGCCTAGATTACTCACACTGCTTTTAATTCCTTGAATTAATTGTCTTTTGATACAAGTTCTTGTTGTATTAAATTTTTCTCTGTAGTAAACGTTATTATCATCAGTGATTTCCACGAATTCGTATATTGCTGTGTTAAAGCATAAGGAATGTCAATCGAATAACGCATATCGGATTGGGTTATCTGAGTGGTCGAAATTCAGTGATTTGTTTGTACTATCACAATCGTTACAGATCCCACAGTTCGATTACATCTTTGCTAGTAGTTTGAGTATTTCACTGATTAATTTTACGAGATATGAATTAGAGACACAGAAACAACTAGGAAACGTAGAAATATAACATTTACTGAGCAACGACGATTTTGACCTGGAATGACCTGACGATGAAGGTGCCTGTGATAACCAATGGTGACAATGACTCTACACTCACGACAAAATCTACTGCAAGTAATCAGAACCTCATTTGTCGAGTAAAATACGGTTTCCTTCGAAACTTTATCCAGCTAAAAGCTATTAAAACACTGAGCTTTTGATTTTAAGTCCTGCTCAGTATTTTAGAAAATACTTCACGTCTGAGATTCTTCAAGCATTTTGATTTCGTACCTATCTATCAGTTTATCAACAAAATGAAAAATCAATAGATCCCCTGTATACTGCTGCTCTTGAAATAATGTACGAATTGTAATTGTACCAATAATTTAGTTTTTAAATAAAACCATATTGAACTGTCACAATTGTAACAACATTTTTGTGGGAAGCATACAGACCCAAGTGACCTCTCCTCTTCAGATAGCAAAAAAAAACGAAAATATTTTTGTTTTATCTAGAGAAAAATAGCCAACAATATAAAAAATTAAAAATATATTTTTCCGTAGCCTCAGGTCGGTGAGGGATAGTAAAAAAGGAGTTACGATATTTAATTAGTGAAATACAATAAAAATTCACGAGATTTCTTATTGTAAATTGGGAGATATATTTATATTGATGCATATTCATTCCTTCGCTATTGTTTAGACTTTCAGAGTGAGGTAATGAAGTTCAACCGAAGTAAAAATTTCTCTCAGCTCTTACGTAAAACCCAGGAATTAAATTTCGTGTCCTCACGAAAATTACTATTTTTAACTAATCTCTATCTAACTAAATCCCAATGAAAATTCCTCGCTCTCGTTTCGAAGTCAGTTTTCTTTTCTCCTCGGGATCTCATAACTTTTTTGAGAAATGCTGGAAATCTACAAATCTATTTTGTCAATGCTATATAGCCCATTCGCTAACTTTTAAGATGTCCCTAAACAAACTTCTCTAGCATTAATGGTTAATTGTAGGTAAACCTATATAATGCTGACGCTCCCACAAAACTTGGTTCTTTTTATAATTGTCAAAATCAAATACGACAAATAAGTCTGACGACTCTCGAAATCTTGATTGAGAAAATAAGTGTCACTGTTCGTAAATAAAATAATTTTTGAATAAGACTTAAAATGCACGTCAAATTCTTTTAATCTTATTGGTTTCGTATGTTAATAGTCTACAGTAGGTTCACTTAAATAATGACTTTTAGTTGAAAATGTACCGGCGAATAATTTTTTGATGAGCTTAACTGTTAAGTAACTTTTAACTCTCATTTTACTGTTTGTAAAGGCAACGTGCGTCGTGATCGTATCAATTTTAGATTAATATCGGGGGAGAGAAGGAGGAACGGTTTTTCAGTGTCGGATACCCCTAAGTTGAAAAACGAAATTTTTCCAAACTGAGTTGAATATTAAATAGGTAAGTAAATTTTTTTTACCGAAATTGGATCGGTAAACATTTAATTTATGTGGTAAGTTAAAAGTCAAATCAATACTCTTTTTTGTCAAGAAAGGACTATCTTTCAAGTCCTCTTCAAGATGAGTGTTTACGAAAATTGATATAACTGTTTGGTCCTGCTTTGTGACGCATTTTCTTTTTCGATTCTCTACAGAAAAATATTTTTGAGCCGATACGTTTTTTATAATGGTGTTTGCTATAATTTTTGTCGTTCTCCGTAAAATGAAGCTAGACACCTACCAGTGTGCCGTGATCCAGTAGCATGTTAAATGAACAGTTGATTGGCTTCCTATCTACAAAATGTGAGGTGCAGAGCATAGAAGCATTTACCGACCCTCGCGAGGAAGACCTCTCCCGTCGTCCGTTCGCTGTCACCTGTCCGCGACGGCGTGTCAATCACGGCCTAATTGGCCCATCTGCAGCACCGACGGGCACAGGATACGCGTCTGTGGCAGCCTGCGAAGGGGCGCGGAAGTGATGGAAGGACGGGGGCTTCGCAGTCGTCCCTCGAAACGAACGGAAGTTCGCACTTTTCAGACACGGCACACTGACCTGCAGTTGAAGTTCTGAACGGAGCTTCGCCACGTCAAAGACACAGACGACGTGATTTGGAGATGAATAGACGCTATGATGAAAGAGGTCGTGAAAGAAACGAACCTATGGTATTAATAAGAGTTAATACATTTCAATTTGATTGGAATAAATAAAAGGGATTTGTCTTTTTTTATTTATTCATATCTGAAACGAGGTTTTCATATTATTGATCTCTGATTATTTTTTTAGGTTGCACGATTACTACCAAATTGTTATATCGTGGATAAATATGTCACTAGAAGATGTAATTTATTTGTTCCTTAAGTAGTTTTATATTATTTATAACTCGAGAATTAAACTTTTGTGTTATTAGTTCATATTTTAGACAAACGTTTTCTATATTTATTTAATTCCTTTTCACATATATGAAAAACTTAAGAGAATCGCAAATTATGTGAAATTACTTTCGACAATACACATCACTTGTAGGCAATGAGATTTGATTTCTTTACTTCACTGTATAAATATAAGAAATTATAGGAATATTTATAAGTAATTTGTGATTCGAATTATACCAATTCCATACGATATCTTGCAATTATATCCAAATTCTGTTAAAAACTATATTTTATCACAGTATTACGCAAACGTTTTTTACAGAAACTCTAATATCTTTTACATTGCCTATGAAGACCTTACGAGACAACGAATCTCGAGATGTCATTTAAATATAGAGAATGGTAAAGTTTATTGAAGTCAAGAATATACAGAATATTTTTGTTATAGAAGTCCAAAATGTGTATAATAAAAAATACAAAATTTTTCTTTAATAGCGGTGTAATTAAACATTTTATCTCGTTACGATTTACCAGGGGCACGATGTCTTCTATTAGTCTTCCAAGTATGGGAGCCGTTTCAAATAGACCTACGATTGGTCGAACGAAACTTCCCCAGTCGAAGGGGAAGCAGGAGGAGAGAGGCGTTGCAAACTTAACAAATCCAAAACTGGTCAGAGCGTGGGACTTAGAAAAATAAATGGGCCCTCTTTTGTTATCAGTAGTGTACCTTATCTTGAAAGCCTCCTGGTCATCTGTCATGGATGCATAGTACCATCGTCAAAATGCATCTCCAAAGCCAAAAATGACCATAAAAATATCTTGGATTCCTGAGAAGAATGTGAAGATGTAAAGGAACAGTCGAGGGATGAAGTTTTGCCGCTGAATTATTATTGAAGATAGAAATGTTAGGAGTATTCTGACCCCGGAACAGTGAGAAAACAACAAAGGTGTAACTTCTTAATTAGTTTATTGTCCTCCACGTGGTCATACGCAGTTTGTACTGCTTTTTTGACAATAAATTTATTTGTACTTCATGTCGAGTTAAGTATAGTAAGCGGTCAGTGATATTTAAGTTATAAATTGAGAAAGTTTAATGTGTCAATATTTGACCAATGGTGGTTGATTCAAACAGAGACTACTGCTTTATAGTTGCGTTTTTTACACATTGACGGCGACCAAGCAAGTGTACCTTCCGTTCCCTACAGACTACGCGGTCGAAGAGCAGAAGATTGGGACATAGCCTCTCTCATCACAGAGGGTCATCTCTGTGCACATTTTTGTGTTGCTACGGGACAGCTAGTGGGACAAAAAGTGCTTTCCTTTTTTAATTTATTTCCAGCACCTGCTCGCTACTATATGCTGTTAAAACATCTGCTGCAGTTCAATATGAATTTGAAAAGCGACCTGTAAAGCTGACACTGCAAACGCACTCTCGTGAAGAATTAAGAAACATAAAAATAATATTAAATCAGGCAAACCTTATGTTATTTCAGAACACAGCGTCGAGTATGACCATGATATGGACCGGGAGAATGTCCAGATTTTGGATATTGAAGAATCATTTTTCAAAAGAAACATTTCCGGAATGTTATATATTAGTATTCTCCGTCTTACCATCAACCTATAGACGGACTCACTCAGCTTTCACAAAATATACAATAATTTATTTTCATAAATAACATAGTTTTTCCTTGTTTCAATTATAGATCACTCATGTCTCACTTTCCTATAACATTTCATCGTTTGTATTCTTGTTCCTACATGCATCTGAATCTTGTATTTGCATGCCTCGTAACCTATACAGACTGACCTGACCTCTTTATCTTAATGTAACATGATCTCAGTCACGTTCTAATTTTATAACTGTACACCTGAAGGAGTCTCTCAATTGAAACGAAATATTGTGTCATTTTAGTAATGTTTTATATTCATGTTCACTTCAGTTGTATTGTAGCGTACCTTGACATGTTACGTGTTGGAAAAACATTTCGAATATTTTTATTGATTCAACGTGACTACAATATAATGTGACTACAATAAAGTGCAGTGTTTGCTTTACTGGTCGGTTTTCAAATTCATACCTTCTTGTCACATTAAATAACCTACAATTCTTCCATTTAAACGTTTTTTACTTTTCAATTTAAGAAACTAATTGGGAAAGATAAATGAAATTTTTTCTGATTGCATTTGTCTTTTGAAACTTACCGAAACTCTGGGTGATCTCGATTGCGCGTGATGATAGTTTTTGTATTTTTAATGTAGTGGATCACTATCCTCTTTAAAATGTTTAATTGATAATTATAGGAAATTAATTTGAGTTGGTTCGTGAGCACAGATACCTGAGATATTCTCTAGAAGAACTGAGCTCTTGCTAAAAACAAATAAGTGACGAGGACCTATTAAATGCCGATATATCATTTGATCCCCGAACCCATACGACTTCACGTGTGTATATTTGCAAGAATAAAGTTTCGAGTCTTCTTTATCTTACCGTTCTTCATGTTCTCACCTTGCGGAGTGGTTTAACGATGAAAGAAAGATTCATTTGGATACGAGGATGCATAAGTGTCAAAATCTCCCAAAAGTAAATTTTGAAACGGTGATTACTATCAAATCAACAAGTAGTATTTAATTATATGGAAAATAAAAATAAAATCTTAACTTGTACTGGAATTCGGCCGGTTACCGCAGAGTAAGAAATTTCTTTGGTAGTAAACCTTCTTATACTCTAACCAAATACAATTTTCTTTTAAGTTTAATCGATAATAAGGATACATTATTAAATAACTATTATTTGCCTCCTGTATTTAATTATTTATGTTGACCTCGCAATCAACGTCTCAGAAATCTTCGGAACGG
The DNA here is from genome assembly GCA_002313205.1 of Laupala kohalensis. NCBI lineage: Eukaryota > Metazoa > Arthropoda > Insecta > Orthoptera > Trigonidiidae > Laupala > Laupala kohalensis. The sequence goes on from NNCF01127278.1 coordinate 20,470, forward strand.
AAAATGTTCTTTGATGAAGCAAGGAATTCCATCCTTCCTCAGTTATCGGAATTTCACCCCAATGTAAAATGCCTATATGAAGAAAAGGAGCGTGAGGAACGAATCTCAACATATTGAATTTGACCTTCGGGAAGATCTTTTCCTTGGAAACCAGTTCCGAACGAGATGAGACCATAACCACCTCTTCGATTCCGCCTAATGACTCTTTCGTGACTCCGTGGTCTTCTTGCAAAGGTGCTAATGAGTGGCGGATCTGACCAGATAAAATTGGCCCGAACTCTTACCAGATAAAATTGAAGTTGATAAATGGCATATTTGTAAAAGTATTACCCGGTTAATAATTGTTATTAATAATACCATAATAATAAAACTAATAATACCATGTTAGTAACTTTAATAAATAATTGTTTTTATTATTAATACCAGATTATTAATTGTTAATTATCTATTTGTATTCCGTTTAAGGTAATATTTATAAACTTTGTGTTGTAAAACCATAATTTTTAAACAAAAATGGTCCCCGGTTAGGCACCCCCCCTTCATTACAGTCTAGATCCGCTACTAGTGCTGAAGAATAAGATACAAATGAAATGATGCAATCTGTTACCTATGTATGTATGTGTATGTATGTATATATATGAAATCATACACGTCTTACCGGCGAATCGAACCAAAAACTCAAGATTTCATTGGAGAATGTTACTCTAATCTACATCTAATACTCGCACACAGAAAGACACTGTTGAGTCGTAGATGGAACATTGATGTATGCGTATTGAAATCGTCTATTTTTCGTCTATACGGATCACTGAAGATGTGATTACGCCACAAATGTTTCGTAAAACCATGTTATCAAAAAGGTTTATTTTTAACACAGATTTTATCGTATCTGTTACACAGTTATGTTATACTTGAAATTGTCATTTTCAATAAATTTACAAAACAGAAACACGGTGCATCACAATGGTGTTCAACTTTTTGAGTGGATTTTGTTTACCTTACGTCCTGAATCTAAATAAGGCAATAATTCATTTAAAAACCCCAGATTTAAAGATTCGATAATTGCTTGTATAACGAAATCCCATTTTAAATTTTGCTTTCTATGAAAATAATAAAACATACACGATTAATAAACAGACTTTTTTAATCATTTCAATGAATTGTGGAAAAAATACTCAGTAATATTACAGCAACTCTGGATTGACTATAGCAATACTTTGCGTGGTTTATATTCACGTCATGAACTTGTTTCTTCCTTTTATTGTTTTAATGTTCGCAATTCAACGGTTGGGTCAATATACTTTTTAAACTGCAACCCCTTGGTGTGCTTCAGGAATTTCCGAAGATATGGGTCGCACTTCCGTAATATTTTACATTTTATTCCGGTTTGGTGAACTGGATTTCGGTGATATAAACTTACGACTCTTGAAGAGTTTTTTGGCGTGGAATAACTTCGGAGCTCCCTGCATCCCAGAACATGACGCTACGAGCACGTGGAGCGATGTGCAACTGATGGCTCTGTTCCACTCTGCCATTGTTAGAACTGTTGCCATTTCTATTCTCATGATCAATCATCGTTCATCTTATTCTCCGTCACCATTTTCCACCGTACTAGTATTTCTCCTGTTTTGTCATGCAACATTTGGTCATCTTGTTTTTAACCCAAAATCCAATCAGCACCATGTATTATCTTATGCTGATCATTTGCTTTCGCCCCTCCCTTCCGAAAAGAAATGTAGGACCCTGTAATTTATCTCTTCTTCAACGCCTCATATTTCATTTAAAACCCTGTATTGATTCTGTTTGAGGCAGGGACACGAAGTAAATAATAAATAAATATTTCGATTCAAAAGGTCCTAATTAGACATTACTTACATTTATATAAAAAACAAACAATTACTGAGAATTGGCGTGGCTCATGCCTCATGTGCCATGTTTAAGCTCGAGAATACCGTGGGCTGAGCATACTGTATCCTGGTATTCACTCTCAACGAATGTTTGAGTAGCTTGAAGCTAGGTATTTAAGTTTTACGAGAAAAAAAGGAACGTAAACGCATAATATACAGTCGTTCGTATTTGCGGAAAGGAAAAAGAAACTGTGGATCACGTGTTTCATGACCGTGAAATAGTTTCAAAAGACATTAATGGGTACATGAAACGAAAATGACTGGAAATTTAACACTAGATAATGGGTAAATTATATAAGAGACGAAATTACACACAACATAATGGTGTTTTTCAATCAATCAGTCAAAAAACATAATGGATGAATAGGCGTGTGTTAGAAGTGTGATAAAGAAGGAAATAGATAAATGTTATTAGATAAAAAATAACCTGGAGAAGAAGGAATATCAACTTTAATATTCTGTACACGCAATAAGAGATCCCTGGCTATAAGAAAAAAGCTACGGAAGACGGATTTCTGAAATATGACAAAATGAAAACAAAAAATAGGGTCTTATTTGACTGTATCAAACGATATATTTTACTGTGTAGGTATTCGTTAGTGTGTTTCAACTCACACTAAATTTATAATTATGATCAGAGGTGAAATGAACAAGCCACAGAAAAATGAGCAAAGGGTTAATGTAATTTAATAAATCATTATTAAGAGCAAAAATCGTATTTTCGAGACCTAAATATTTAAGGAAAAGTCAGAACTTGAGATCTTGAACATAAAAGCACACAATTTAGGTATACTATGTCTATACTTCTGTCAAGGGGCGTAATTACGGGGAGGGATTCTGGGCTTAAGACTTGACTTCAAAGGAATGAAAAAAAAAAACATATGTATTGTAAAAATTACTGGAGATCTAACCCTGCTCCCCACCCCCCAAAAATGTCCTGGATCTACCACTATTTCTGCCGTGTGCCAACAGGGGAGGGCGAGCGCACTCAACCTTCACCGGAGGTTGTTACAGCTCACTCCATCACGTGAAAGGCTTCTCTCGGCCGTCAGTATATGAAATATTTCCGAAAAGTTTATCAAATTGCCCCATTAACTATTATCTGCAGTAATAAGGTCTACGTACGTGTTTTCATTAAAAAATGTGCTCTTATGTGGATGAGACAGATGGTGTTTTGTTAAAATAATTTCACGTGTTCCCGTTCCAGATTTTTAAACAATACCATGCTTATATTTAAAATTTTAAAAAACTACTTATAGCTGGCGTCCTAGACAGTAGTCTATTTAACCTTATTGTAAATTGGGTTGTGTAAACAATTACTGCAACTGAATATTCGGGTTTTTCGTGACTTCGACGGTCCACCTTTTACTACAAACAACATTTTTACCTCATGATTATCATTCAGCAATAGTGTGTAGCGAGTATTTTCGTTTACTGGTCTGTTTTCGGCCAATATTGTCGTAAATGGGATTCTGTTTTTTTGAAGGTGGGGGAATGGATCAGAATTTAGGAGAACACTGGAGTTTTAAGGCAAGTTATAAATCAGAACTATTGTGAGCTATTTGTACATATGTCAGTATACGAGGTATTAAATATTCTAATTTGGGATGAAAACTTTGGAAGAACTTAAAACATTAAAGCAGCAGCTTCATTTATTTCGCTTACAAAGTAAAGTTGTTTAATGTTTTTTTTTTGCATTTAGAGAAGGTGTATTGTATCCGACGTGTTGAATAGTTTACAGAATATAATATATAACATTTTAATACATCTCTTGAGGAGCAAAATTTCAGAAGAATGAGAGAAGTCTACATATTCGAAAACTTTTCGCTGAATAGTGTTCGATACCACTAGAACACTTTCGACAGGACTCGTTGCATTTGAGTATGAATGAATTTATAGAAATATAGCCTTCAAAACTCGCTTATGGTAGTCTCGTACATGTCTAGAGCATGTGTTGCATTTTAGGAAGACATGGTGTCAGTATCCATTGTCATTTTGTCATAGGTCAGCGCTGTCCAGCTGGTGACCCGCGGATCAACTGCGTCCCGCGGAACTTTTTTCTTTTTGGAGTTATAGAACATTTTACGTCAAATTTTTCATCAAAAATTGGAGGGGCACAACTTAGTGTTATAATTCTATGCTGTCAGAATTAATATTTGACAAGGTGTGTCCGGGGAGAGAAAATAAAACATAAAACTGTATTCGGAATTACCCCGTGATACATTACAATATGAAAACATTTTATTATAATATGAAATATGAAAATACTTCTTAAAAATAAAGAAATATACGATTTAATTTTTCCAGCTAAAAAAAGTATAAATTTGTTGATGAGAATTAAAGTATTGCAACATATCAAAATATTATTTACAAATAAATAAAAATGACCCACTAGTTTTATTCATATACCAACAGTTCGCGAAACTCGATCGTGTGGCGGCTCGATCCATCGAAAGTGTATACAATAAGTTGGACTGTGACCTCACAGGTCATGTGTACTTGTCTATTAATGCTCTAGAACGAAGTGATTCCATCCTCTTTTCGATTTTGGAAAAAAAACGTCACGAAAATTCAAATTATTTGAGTCATATTACGGAAAATGTCTGTGCCATTAAAAAAAATTATTTAGTTATTACCAGTTTTGTTCTGATAATGCGTGTGGAGTTTTCCGTCATTACTGTTGAAGTATGGATCACTCCTGTCCCATTTTTATAAAAATTTTATACGTTGATCATGTCCGAGATTTTTAAAAAAAAAGCATCCACATTTTCTGCTGAAGAAAATATATTTTAATTTTATGTACTGTATTTGCCAAAAATTAATCGTTTGATTCGATTTTCTTTCATTCTGAAGAAGGTTAAATATCTGCCTTGTTGTTAAGATAGCATGGCTCTCGCATTAGGTTTTCAAGGAAGTGTCGGCTCCATCAATCGACTCTTTTATGGCAGGGTTCGAATAATAGACTTTAATTTTTGTCTTTCATGGGAGTAGCAAAAAGACGTCAGTGTAGAGGGACGGAAATGTGGAAAAGCCATTATTTCTTTATATAACTTTTATCGATTTCCATACTTCAGTGCTAACGCACTCTCTCTCTCTCCGTTGCTCCGCAATAGCTGATTATAGGGTTACATAACGTTTTGCTTTTGTGACTGCAATTTTGCTCGAGATCAAGTAGCTGCCCCAGTGTGGTGAATTGCTAGCTCCTGGTTAACAAGAAAAAATTTCGTTGTTCGTATCTTGAAGTGAGAGTATTTTGTAACGGGGATATGAAGACATGAAATAAATGGGTAACTTGGGTTATTTTCAAATTTGAATATTGTATTTGTTGCTTTGGAAAGTTTAAAACAAAATGTCGATATTACTTTTATTTATAATAATATAGATGAATGCTGAGAAAAATGACTAGACTATGTCTGGTTGTTTTAGTCTTAAGATATTGTGGCTGAAATTTGGAACCTTCCTTAGGTTTTTGAAAATGACTGCCTGAAAGAATCAATAGTGTTAATTTCAGTCATATAAAATCTTTTTGCAGGTTACTTTTTTAGAATCCGAAAATATGTTGCGCAACGTCCATCTAGAACAAAATTAGCAATTAGGACAAAAGAAGAATTTCAAGAATGTACTCAGAGAATAGTACTCATATCTTCGTATGTTTTACAACTGCTGAAATATATTGATAGAGACAAATTAACATTTTAAGGGAAGTTGGAATGAGAAAACTTTCATTATTACCCCGTGTATGTGCGTGGGAGTAGCTCATATTACGTAGAGCAATTACTTAATACTCTTATGGGTTAACGGATATAGACTCTTACCATTTGACTTTCATATTCTTGACTTTTTGTATGAAATAAAACTATGAAGTACCTGGCAGCCAATCCTTTCTCTTCCTCTTTCCCCTTCAATTTCCTCGCTTTTAAGCACGACGATTGGGTCATAGTCAATGGGTTTTGACCTCAGTTAAATGGAAACCTATGTAGACTTAAGAGTTCTCCTCTTCTACATTGAATGCTTACTCCAGGAGTTAAGGGAATAAATTTTTACCAATGTTGGCGATTTAAGACTGACGTATTGTGTCTCAGCAATGCTAGAGCAACAACGAATTTGAACAACGTTGTTGATTAAAGATTCATCCACACACACTTGTTTATGCGTCACAATTAAAGCTCTTGTTTACGACACGTTCAACAATATTTGTGACCACTCCAGGTGTAATTTCTAATGACATGATCTGCGGAAACTTAAATTGATACGAACTTCACCCGTCCAATTGAAAATTCCATACTATGAAACTACTAAGATGGACCGTCCAAAATATGCTATCACTCATAAAATTCGAGGTTAGGCCGGTAATGCACGGTCATATTTCTGTCATGTCTATGATCAAATATATATGATCAAAAATATGACCGTATATTGCACAAACTTTGAACATAGTTCAACTATGATCGTATAACATTAAGACAACCTTTGATCGTATCTTGCATCAAATCTTTGATCGTAGGTATGACTGAGTAATGCCAGTCTTAGGTCGCAATTTTATTCTCTCTGTCTTTCTTTAGGCTTAAAATAGGGGTCTGAGAGTGTCAGCGGTTGCCGTGGTAACTACTACGCACTTGATGCGCACCAATTATCCCATGATTAGTGGTTTTCACTTCTCTTCGCTTACTCTCGAAGTAGTTTACTCTTCTATTATTATTAAGAGTGATGAAGTTCCAGGTTCCAAATGAGGATTATACATTATGTGCTATTTCGTGCGAGAAGCTATGAGAGACCTCCGACCTTTGTGTTCCATGGAGAATTACGCCTCAGGGAAACTGCGGTTTCCTTACCAACCTCAAAGGCTAACATGAGGCATAGCCGAACTCCGTCTTCTGGAACAGAACTAAAATGATTAGTTCGAGGTTCATTGTCCAATGTAAATGTTGCTCGTGTGGTGGATTTGCCTTTGATTGGTCATAAGATTGGCCATCGTATTTAATGTAATGAGAGAGATTTCATAACAAAAAGGATATGACTGGATGTCAGTTATCGTGGGAAAATGTCGAACTAGAATCGATTACTTAGGAAAAGGCAAATTCTTCCCCCTACTCCTCGGAAAATGTCTTATTCTTCTTTCTGTCTAAAATTTCTTCTAAAACCAAAAAGCAGTTAAATATTTCATCTGTTTAGTAAGAATATCATTCCAGATAAGCTTAGACCGTACTAGAAAATATTAACTTCGGGAATATGCGATACACTGAACTTCAACAAGGAAAACTTTAAGTTTGATTATGTACATTTTTTTATTTAAACAAATCTTTAACATATATTAAAGCGTATTTAGTCTACGTCAATTACTGTATTTTGCTAGTAAGTTGAACTAACCTTGATTATCTTCAGATACAATTTGTCAGTACAAGACTTGACAGTATAATTCAGAGTTTCTAAAATCTACAGGGAGCCTTTGAATGTATCTCAGCGTTTGAGTTAATTACAATATAAACATGAAACATGAAAATCCTTGAATCATGTGAACAAAACATTTTTACTTGGAATCAGGTATTACTCATTGGTGAATAGATAACGTGAGTGAGTAGTTCAAATCACATTGTTTAATTCTGAGACTCTGGAAGCCACGAATCTCTCTACTGGATGGTCTCGCATCCTTTAAATTTCCTTCCTAAATCGGTATACCCTTAACCAATTGAAAAATGTTAAGTAAACAAGATACATAATTGATTCCGTTTACAGCGTGTTTCACAAAATCTACAACCGCTGCAGAGGAATACCATCGGGTGGAGTGTTTAATTCATTGGGATTTATACAACGTTTCCCGAATCAGAGTTCATCCTTTGATATATGGTACAATTCACTGATACAAACAATTAATATATAGGAACATATGGGTGTTAAGGCACAAGCGCAGAAATTGTTTATTAGCAGCATTGCTGGAGAGTGATTCCTTACTGCAAAATAACTATAATTCTTGCGGTAGATTTTACAACAGTTGCTGGAAATTGCATCCACTAACAATCAAATATGCTTGGCAGCATCCATGGCGTAATGTTGACAAGGCAACCCTGAGATCCGTTGCGTCCGAAGAAGACGGCATTTGCGTCTGACCTTTCGGCCGTGATGTCTCATTTCACGAATAGAGAAGAGACAGAGCCCCCAGGGGATTTACATCTAGTAAGTAGGTGTTTGGCAAACACGGGGCCCCGAGCTGAGACTGGCATTACTTCTAGTTACTTGTGTGAGACTCCTTCCTTTCTCTTTCCTGACCTTCCTTGGTCACCTCTTGTTCTTTTCGATCCCGACGCTATTAAGGCTAGGGTATCTTTCAATTTCCTCTTTCTTCTTCTTCTTTTTTAATGTTTTAAGTAAAGACTTGAGATATGCTGGGATTTGAGTTTTGAGTTGTAATTCAGGAGGGTTTTTAGTGGGTATGGCTGAGTTATTCGGCCAGTCCCACACGCGGGGAGAGTCATGCTGGCTCTCCCTAGTGCGTAACTGCATTTTCCCTACCTGTACAAGTTTTAAGGGCTCTAATGACCTCGATGTTGACGAGCCCTAAAGCCCCACAAAAAGAAAGAAGAGAGAGACATGCTGTAAAGTAGGACTTTGCGTCGATGTGGTAAATAAATTATGTTTCGCATTTCATGTCTCCTTTCTTTTGTATTTATGCCTCAACGAGTCACTTCGGTTCGTACATTCCCTTATTATAATTGTTTACTTTAGAGAGCTTCACCCCTCAAAATTTTGTCCCATGATTTTAGAAACATTCTGTATAAATTCAATCCTCGTGTATTGTACGTGTGGGAATAAAGATCCTTTAACTAAAATGTCTGTTTACATTATCCCATCGGCGATTACGCAATTAGTTGCAAGTATGTTGCTCTAAGTGACTGGGAGCTACTCTGGCCTCAAACTACAAGCAAGTTTCACATAAATACTCCAAAGCCAGCCAACTTACTCGAGGAATATACTGAGGCAATTGCTTCCCCACCACTGTGTAGAAAGAACTTATCGCCGCTAATTGCTTGACTATAGAATCTATAGTGAAGTACATCGAACGAGAAAGGGAAGTATTTGAGGGGCCAATTGCTGACTGGAGTTGGCCTGTTATGAAGTAGCTAGGTGCGACGACTTCTACCTAACAACACGCATCTTATAAGCTTTCCCTTAAAACAAAGCCAGGTGAATGAAAAACTCTTGGAATATTATGTTTGGAACATTTTACTCATACGTAAATTACGTTGGAACTGCAGCCAAGTAGGCACAGAGCAATGGCACGTTCTTTCAGGTTTGAACCCAGAAGTTTTCAAGTTATGTAGTGAGTCTTGTATGCAGCAATAGCGGATACCATCGTCCAGGACTGAGTCGTGGAATGGGGACTAATAATATCGTGTTATTTATGAAAATTCCGTAACTTTTCCTGTTACAGCTTTGTTGAAAATCTTTATTTACTCGCTCATTGGGAGTTCACTTCAAATAATTATTGGGCATTATTGTTTCTATTCAAACTTATTAATGTTAAGTAAAATATTTCGGAATGCAATTTCTGATGCGGAAGCCATGCTGGAAAACTGGCCACAGTGGTGACGAGAATATCAAGGACCGATGATGGGAGATATTTTTCTGCGAGTCCTTCCCAGGGAAGTATTTATTTGCGAGTCCTTCCCAGGGAGATATTTATTTGGGTATTCGATATCTATGTATCTCATGTAACGTACCATAATTATTGAGCATTCTTTGAAATTCAAACGTTACATTAATACTATTGTACTTCAGAACTAATTAATCCAACAAATTTAATGCCACGCTATGTTAAATGCAATTCTTGGGAATAGCCTATCTAACACATACGCAGATTGCTCTCACAGCCTCTGGATAAAGCAGCGACCGTCATCTGCCGAACACAAAGGATTTGCAAAATATTCAGGGAATGAAAGCTTACGAATAATACAATTATGGAGAGACCCCGCACAACTCTTACGGAATTCTCTCCCAGTGTTTTGACGAAATTGAAGTACGTAATGAACATCTTGTGCTGATAATGAGTCGAGAAAATATTTTTTTAACTTATGGCTAGTTAACGTTACAGATCGGTATACTTTATTACGAGTTGAATCCAAATATACAACTTATTTACGATAGCGCCGATGACAATTTGTATAAATGAAAATATAAAAATACGCTTCAATTTTAACAATGTCTGTACAGTACCATAAGGTTTGCAAGTAATCATTTTCATCATCGATATATCTCTTAAGCATTTAAATACATGTAATTTTGTTCTGGGAGAGTTAATGTTAGTTGTATTTAATATATAACTTCACATATAGGATTATTATGATGACATACGACGAAGTATCTCGGGAGACAAAATTTCGGAGTGCTGAAAAAAATGAAATGATTACATCGAAGAAAATGATTGTAAATGAAGTGAAGTTATAAATAAATTACCGAAAGCGTGTTTTTTTGCTTTAATTTAAAAAATAAATGGTTGCATGATATTTTTTATAGAAAAATTTATCTTGGAAATATCAATAACTTCGGGGTGTCAGAGAGTATCTTCATCATTGTAGAAATCGATGATTCTTGAAAGAGAATTAATGAATCGAACACTGATGAGGCAAACGTTGTAAGCATTGTTTACATACACCTTTAAATGAGACGCATATCTATGGCAGTAGTTGCCTATCTGAACCGTAAGAATAGACAATAATATTCCCTTAACTTGTCGCCCATTGCAATAAATTATGACTTATGATATTTTTGGACGATATAGTTTCATTGCGTTTTTCTGGAACGAATGACCCCCTGACGACAACTTGCACCAAAATTTGAAGCGTTCTATTCCAGAATAGCACAATAAGACTATACTGATCACCGAAAAAAAGTCGTAAGTCTTAATTTATTTATTTATTTATCTTGATTACATAACTGTGCGTCTTTGAAAGATGAATACTTTGAAAGTGGCGCAGTAGAAGAGGATGAACAGTCGGCACTAATCAGAGGACGAACTGGTCAGCAACTAGGTTCTTCTCTCCTTAAACATACTCTCAGCTCGAAGTCCGTATTTTCACTGCAAATCCGCTAGATTGTGGGACTCTAGGATAGATTTTCCACCTTGGATTACGCTAGAGTGATCAAAGCTAGCGATGTCTAGTGAGGTGAACAAGTAATGGGAAAATTCAGAGCAGGGGTGAACACCTCTACAGCGGATTGTCTCTTACGAAGCTGCACACCACATCTCGTAGAGTTGACATACTTTTTATTTTACGCGGAATAATTTATTTTACGTAACGACAATTGTCGTAACTGTGATCGGATTATGATGTAGCTGAAGACAGAAGAGAGGGAATCTAAGAAGCATATTGGAAATTTCGCATCAGAATCATCCACGATTTTTTCCTCGTATTCCGTAAATATGGTGATCTGGAGTAACGCACGCGGAATAAGCATGAAGTTCGCGTGATTGAAGGAAAGTGCAGTGCTATGGAACAGCCAAGGGGAAAACCCTCTCCTCTCAAGAATTTATCGATTCTCCTTCACACACATGTCTATGGTACACTTCAACCGAAATTTCGGATCCGAGGTTCCATTAATTGATTTCTGAGATACATCCTCCCCTTCTCCATCCCGTTTCCCACCGTGACTCACGCTCTGCATTCATCGACGAGTTCCCCTTTCCCCATCCTGATTTGGTCCTGTTCGCCACCCCTCAACACTATCCGATCCTTTGACCTTACCCCTTTGAGCGAGCCTTGTTGTGTTCATGGTGCGATGTATCTATTGTTACCCTTCAATTGGTATCACATACTATACTCAAAGTCATCTTACTTTACCCCGAGAAATTACACTTGAGAAACAAATTATGGCCGGAAACGCACTGGGTTTATTAGTTTATCGTATTTTAGTCGCAGTAAATTATTTTATTGTCCTCAACGTGCTCATACGCAGTTTGTAACAGCTCTCTTGACAATAAACTATATATTTATTTATTTATTTATTGTCAGTCTAATTGGCTCGATGTTGGTAAAGAACCTGCACTCAATGTAGCCAACGCTTTTACTTCGCCATCGTCCATAAGAGTAATTATAAGACTACCTCGCGTTCTGTTGGCAAGACATTCGAACTTGAATCCATTGCCAACCTCGGATACCAATTGAATTCACTTGCTCTTGTGGCGTTGTTCTGTACTTCCTGCATCGAGCAAAGTGTGGAACGAATATTACCTTGTGTCTTTGTTTGTTGTCTTATTTACTTGTATTTATTTACAGCAAATAGTCCCATTTGTGACTACTTTTAATATTTATTTGGATATTTCTTAAATATTTTGTGAGCACGCTTTTCCTGAAATTTTTCTAGCAAGATGTAGTGGGACGCTTTAACTTCACATTATCAGCTGATGAGAATGACATTGTGGACCGCTGCCTGCACGCGAGTGAGTTTCAAGGATTTGTTTCATGGAGATTGGCAATTTGTTTAAGGCAGCCGTATTGAATAATTTTAGGCAAAGTATCGTGACTTTGGGTATATTGTTGTTGAGGAAGGGAATGCACGATGAAAAGCGTGTCTTCGTTGAAACTAACTATTGCAATTAAAGTTCATCGCTTTCTTTAAAAAGTTACGGCAACCATTTTAAAGAAGTATTGAAAGAATAACTAAAGAGATAAACCGCCGGAATCACTATCGAAAGGTATCCAGAAAGCTGAACCTTAACTTCATCACTTATTTCCTAATTTTGTTATATAAAAATGTTTCGTTTTTGACCAAACATTTCTTAGTAAGGCACACGATTTAAACACTATTGGCACCCTCTTGTTCCTTATTGAAAGGAATAGGAGCTGAAAATCATTTGAATTCTAGGAATTGATTTAATCATTCGTTGATAAAACATTGTTGAAAGATGTAATTATTGTCATGCTGAATTAGATTATGCCCCAAAAGAGGGACTAGGATGAGATAAAACAATATGTAATTAAATATTATCTAAATATAATTTCTTTTGTTGTAATGTAGATTCCTTATAGTTGGATTATTAAAAGTAGCTATATTATTCTGTTAAAAATGTATTGTATTTTAAAGTACTCTCCTAAGTCATGCATTCAATTTAATGATTCAATATGTGTCTATATCATATATGTCGGCAGTATATTCATATCTGTGTGTGTACACACATACACATATTAGGAAAAATACAAAAATGATAAATTTCTTTTCTATTCGAGGAAGGGAATTATTCTCTATGTCCCCCTCCCTAAGTAAGCTCCTGTAATCACGGTCAGTGGCGGATCAAGACCGTAATCCAGGTGTGAGGAGCTAACCGGGGAGCATTTATGTTTAAAAATTATGGTTTTACAACACAAATTTTATAAAAATTATTTTAAATAATATGTATCAAACAAATAATTAACAATTAACAATCTGGTATTATTAATAACAATATCAATTATTTAATTGATTAATCTGATATTGTTAATTTTATTAAGATGGTATCATTAATAACAATAATTTTTTTATAAATAATAACAATTTTAACAAATAACAATTATTAATCCGGTAACACCTTTACGAAGTATGGCATTTATCATCTTCAATTCTCCCGATTACGAGTTTAGGTCCAATGGGGAGGAACTATAGCTCCCTTAGCTCGCCCCCTCTACAGATCCACCGCTGAACACGGGTTATAATAAAGCTAGCCGACTTTATTGGACGTTTTTGTCGTTATGTTGCGTTTTACCTCACTTAACAGTTTAGTTGAAACGAAAATAAAACGTTTAAATACAAAAACCGTAATTACAACAAAAAAACACATATAAAAACAAATACAATTAATTCGTGAGATAAAGCTAAAACTCGATACAAACACATTTAACCCTAAATCACTCCTTTAGAAAAGCAATTTCGAAATGATCTTTAACAATAAAACAGGAACATAGCGTCTGAATTTCCATTCCCGATCTTTATTATTTTTCTCTCACCGTTGGCGAATGAGTCAGTCGGTCAGAACAATGCCTCAAATATTGTCACCCCTTTTCCCCCATTATTAAGAAAAATCTAAAAAATACCATAATTCGGTTTTGATGTTTGATTCAACAAAATTTACATACAACAACAGATGGCATCTCAATGAGTTCGTAAAATATAGCGAAAGTAATATACCGTATCGTTGTCACTAACGACGAACTCCCGAAAATCTTTATATATAGCATATGTCTATCCGTTAATATTCACTAAGAATAAAACAACGAAGATACCTAAAGCCTGTTCCTAGATATTAGAGTCAATAAAGTTTACTAAAAGTGTGATACCAGAAGGATAACTTGCTGAGTTTGTAAGGCATAGCGAAAATAGTGAAAAAATCGAATGATTATATTTCATCTTCCATCACCTAATTAGGATCGCAATTTCTTTCTTTGTGAGCCCCTACAAAACAAAAGCAGCATTTCAAGTTCCTGTGTAATAGACTTTCTTTGCAGGGGTGAATGACTGAATTAGTAACTAAGGACAACTAAGCTTATATTATTAGATGCTATGTTATTATTTGAATTAATTTTATAAAATTTATATTCAAACAACCTGATAACCTGATATTTTATAACGTACCCTGAATAATCCAGATTTCCGGCGTATTTCCCGGACACTTATCAGGTTACTTAATTAACGCTTTTGTTTTAATCTTTGTTTTTTACAATTTCAGTCATGTTGCATTTCAAAATCCAGAAAACTCTTTTTTAAGAAGTTTTTTTAAATGAAATTCGAAATACATAGAATCGTCAGCCAATATGCTTATCTCAAAAACATACTGGGATTTTGCTGTGACTTGATATGAAGAGGGTTTAAAAAATAAGGAATCGAATGGCAAAAGTGTCGATCTTGTGGAAATAATTTTCCAAAATTATTGTTGGTTTAAATCTCGTAAACGTATGGTGGGATTTGGACGAGACATGATATATCGAGGTTTGTTAATATTCGGAATCGAATGCCAAAAGTGTCAATCTTGTGAAAATTCGTTTTGCAAAATATTTTTTGTGAAACCGTTCTCACATTGCTCTTGGGTGTTTAACAATATAACAAAGAACTCTGCATTGGCCCAGTTTCCCTTCTCTCGTCCTTGGCGGGGCAATATTTCCATCAATACCAAATAAACCAGTTTCTGGGGTTGGGGGAGGAGGTCGGCGACGTCTTCACTTTTACGTCATGGTTATGCGACATCCAACCATTTCGAAGCATTTGGCCGGTGCTTCAAGCAAAAGCCGCCAATTTGACCTTTGAATATCTCAATGTTGAGAACTGTGAGTTGGCCAATGGGTCACATAATAACCTACAGCCAGGAGTGTGACGTTGTCACATGGAAGAACGGTTAGCATTGTAATCCCCGCGCGGATTGTTACTGTTCCAACTGTGCTTGGAAGTCTATTATTTGCTTGTTTTTTTGAATTTTTCGTCTGCGCAGGGAAAACTGAATAATGAAAATGAATGAAAATATCCTAATTAAATAACGAGTAAATAAATATTCTTTTAGCAAAAATTTATTTGAAAAAATTGTGTCGACTAATTATGAGTGTTTGCTTAGTCCCTAGAATAATAATCCTAAAAGTTAAAAGAACAAATATATAACAGTTTGTTTTTAATTATGTTTTCAACATAAAATTCATTTAATTTAAAAGTTACTCCAACCCATCAAAATAGTTACGAAAAAATGTTTTTGTCAGGAGGTGTTTCCTGACATATTTAAGAAAGCTTCAGTGAAATCGTTAGACAAGACTGGAAATAAAAGTAATGTTGGAAATCCTCCACCTATATTCCAATACCCTACTTTTTCAATAATCCTGGAGAAACATCATCGGTTCTCTCTTCTGAGTCTGTATCGATCCGAATACCATCCCATATGACTTTTCCACCGCAATTTCCCGTTTCTTTTCCGAACACCATTATGCACAATCTTGTAATATCCTGTTTCCTCGCGTCTCAATATCCCGTCGTGACTCGCCATGCACTATCACCACGACGTCATCGGCATACACAATGATCTTCATCCCCTTACTTTGTCAATTAACACATTTATCACAATATTCCAATAAAGAGGGCCGCCATGTAACCCCTGTGGACACCACTTGTCATTCCGCTGCAAAGCCATTGCATACATATTACTGTATTTAACTGGATTAATTATAACATATTTTGGTCACTTCGTGGCTTTTTCAGTATTTTCTGCATTAGGTGGCTAATTTTCTGACTTCTGGATGACAACTAAATGCGTGGACTGAGTGCTTATAGCTGTCGATTCGTACGTAAGCGGATAGCATTTGACCTCGGGACTCGCCGCTGACGTATTCTCTTCACGTGACGCTTGGAAAAACTGCTATTGCAATTGTGCTTTGGCAGCAAGTCGCATTTAGACGTAGTCCTGCAACTAAATTTCAGCATGTGTACGGTTGACGAATGTAGAAACCAAACCTTCATTTATCTCCATCCTTCCTTGAGATCTGCTACCACCATCACCACCAACTTTATTCGTAAACCAAAATTGTTCTTTCTTCAATTTTATTTTTTTTCGTTTGGATTTTTTTTTGTTTTTAAAGTTCGGCGCAAAAAATTGCGAATTATATCGAAGCCAAAAGTATTATACCTACTCGATACCAGTACTTTGAATGTCGGGAACCGAACCCTGAAGTATCGATACTGACTCGATATCGATACTATAGTTCGAACCTTTAGGTGTTTATGAATACGCAAGTAAAACAATGTCACGAATACATCAAATGTTTCCCTTATCTTTGTTGCCAAGTACCAGAGACCCGAAATTTTAGCAAGATAATCAAGAAGTAGTGTATTCGCTGTTTTATCTGTATGTATTCTGTTCTCAATTTAACTGGCTAGTTTACTCATTCGTCCAGTACAGGGCAGAATAGTATATTCTTGTTTAAATTTGTGAATGAACAGTTTTTACATGATTACTCATGCCTAACTCTGGTGAACTCCAAATCTATATGAGTCCAATTAAGAAGCTAATTCTACGAAAGATATTGAGACTTCTGTATGGAGTGTTATATGGTTTAAGAGTGAAAGTGGCTGAAGTGCTGTTGACATGCGTTTTTAAGCAGTTATACTATGCACAAAAAAGTTGCAGGTATAACATTTTTCTACAAGTGTACAAAGAAAGTGTTAAGATAGCTAGAGACATATGCACGAATCTATGGAATTCTGCTATTCAGGAAATTTTGGAAACTCCAGAGAACACGATACCAGACGTTTTACACTTACAAGAATCAGCGGACCTTCAAGTTACTATAATGTGTTCCAGTCATTGCACTTTACTCGTGAGCTGTACGATTGACGTGCCCTGTACAATAGCGTTAAGAAGACGTACTCCGTAGAAGTCATTTCACAGGAGAAGAAGTACATCGGGTTTCAATGGGGTAGGTATCCATTGAGAGCTTTTTGTATTTTCATTTTACCAAAATTTGCTCTTTGAATGTGTTTGTGTGTGCTTGTTTGGTATAGGATAGTGTTAAAGGATCTAAAAAGCTTAGCCTTGGTGTTCGTTGTGAAAAGTGTTTATACTTCCTACAAATACGAACTAAGTTAGAAGTGTCAAAGGAGGGGAAGAAAGATTATTTACTTTTCAAAACTTAGAATATATCTTTTACTAAACGCTCTCTATGTTCCAATGCAATAATATTGTCAATTTTCAGATNGTAAACGCTCTCTATGTTCCAATGCAATACTATTGTCAACCATCAGAGAAATTAGCTTTGGGATCATTTTTGGTTCAATAACAACTGCTCGTAGAAAACAATGGAATGTCAAATTCCGACAATAGATCATTTTTAACTATCAATAGTGTTAGTACTGTTTATGATTGTCGGAGTGCTAGCATTGATTTCAATTTTATGACTGTCAGTTTTGGTGCATTCTTCCTTGTCATTTCGAGTAGGATATAAGGTTTTCATCGGTACAGCGTGAGAATGGGCAGTGTTTTCGTGTTATTTGATTCATTAGGATTATTAAAACGCTAGATGCTAAAAAATTTAAACATAGGCAAAGTAGAAGGCGAGTAAATAAATGATATTTTTATAAAGAAAAAATTCAAAACATCGACGCGAAGAATGTGTCAGTTTGCAAGGGCCTCTTGCGCAGCAAAACGGAATGGACCAAACTGTGAGTGCAAAAAAGCATTGGTTGTTAGTGAGGATAAGGAAAATATATAATGACTAGTTGAGTTCCCGCAGCTTTGCTTGCGCTCATTGTGTAACACGTCTCCAATTTTGTTCTCATATCCTCACTGGTATCTACTGAGAATGTTATCTAATAATGTTGGAGGTTTGATATTATTGGTGTGTACCCTCAATTTTCTTATTTTCATTGACTTAATTTAAAAAATAGTTTTTAGAAAATATCAATTTCTCATTTTACACCATTAGGGGTGAATTTTTGAACAAACCTTTCTTTGCGGACATTTTTGATTATTTTTTGTGTCACGATTTTCCCAACCTCCACTTCTAAGGGCGTTGTGCACGTCATGTGTTCTGAAGGGCACATACTGACAATAACCGTGGACTCGATTCCAATATCGGTCTTTTTACGTTATTTTTACGTCTCTCCCTTTCCGCCCCCATCTTTCAGAATACGATGCTCCGATGTGATCTCATCTTGAACATAAAGGCATTGGTAGTTGAAGCATCTCATCAACCCTGAAACTATGTATTTGATGAATTTTTAATTTTTTAAATATTTCAATGTTAGTTTTTAATTATTTGTATCCATAAAACCGTTTCCATCCCCTCCCTAGGGGTGCTAGTGATGTGTTTTGTTTCATGAGGACTGAGTTCAGACTTGCACGATTTCGGGATTTCACTATCACCTCAGCGACGCTGAAAATTATTGACTCGTCACTGGTGCGTCATTGTAACATCAGGACCAGTTCAGTCTACCGATTTGTGAAATATTAACATTTTCACGCATTTTGCTAGCCGGACATTCCTAAGAAAATTAAGGGTCGGGCCAGACGCCGCCAAATAAGGAAAAGTGACCGCCACTAAGCCTTCTTTCATTGTGTTGTTGTTGGTCCGTTTCCATGTACTTCTGAAAATTTGCAGAAACGTGTGAACTGAATGGAATACGCCGGATGTAGAAACAATAAAAGGTTCAGAAAAGGGCGCGTTCAGGCGCCTAGCCGACGCCGACGCCGGTTCGTCCTCACGGTGGAGGCTGCCTTCCTAGAACGTCCGAAGGGTGACCAAGGCGTTAGATTGCTTATTGCGGTAGCAAAGGCGTGGTCACGTGACCTCCGCTTCCGTATATATTGGGAGGATTGAAGATCCTCGAAGACTTTCTGCTGCGTGTTCGGAAGTCCTCGGGTTACTTAGGATGTGACCTGGCTAAGTATTGGTCGCCAAGACCACTGAGAATTGCTGCGGTAATTCAATTACATTGCTATTAGGTGCGAATGACGTAATTTGTAACAGTTAGTTATTTCGGGATAGCAACTTGTAAATTTTGGAGATTCGGATGATCTAGGTAGATTTTCGAATTAATTGTTAACACCAGTATTCATATCTGTGTGTAATTGATGCTTTCAAATAGCATTAACTGTGTAATGACAAATTCATACTTGAATTTATGATTTGAGAGTTCGTTCAAGTTTGTAAATACGCAATTTCAATTTAATTTGTATTAAAGGGATATTTTATTGTTGTTACACGAGTGTTTAATTCCTTTAGAAACCGAGCTGGTGGCAGCGATCTCTACCATAAAGGTTGTGGTATTTATAGTTGAATCCCGCTTCTACCCAAAGAACCCACACTACATCTGGGCTTGTACTGTGGTGTAACAGTCATGTTCGATATTTTTTCCTGGTATCCCCTTCCTTAGGGGTGATTGGAGTTTATACGGGCTGATTGTGAACTTTGACGTCTTCCAGAATGTCACTACTAATTTCAGCGTTCCCGAAAACTACGATCTCAACATTTTACTGTCACATCTGATTATTTTTTCATTTCACTTTTCACCCCCAACACAGAAGGTGACTATTCCTTATATTGTACATATCTGACTATGACGGTGTCATCCCAAAAATGATTTATTTAACACCAATATCGGTCGTTTTTTTAATATGTTTCCCTGTTCTTCATTACCACCCCCACCCTTGGGATGCTAGTGATTATTATGTGCAATGAGCACTGATTGTCAACTTGGAAAGCATTAGGGACGGCCTTAAACTTCCCAACGCCTCCGATAACTATGGTTTCGAATCTAATATCTGATTTTTCCATTATTTTCACATGTCATCCCCTTCTCACCCCATCCCAATGGGTCAAGGGATGTCTTACCCCCATATTGCTTATTGTCACATAGTCTGTCATTTGTGTATCAAGTTTGGCCTAAATTGCTCCAGGCTCTCTAGAGTTGTGGTGGGATACATACATAAAACATTTCATTCCCCATTTCACCCCCTTAGAGATAAATTTTTGTAGAGTCCTTTTTTAGCGGATATATACACTCTACCTGCCAAATTCCAAGTTTGTAGGCTTTGTAGTTTCTGAGATTTCGTGTTTAGTCAGAGAATGGTATTTCGCTTTTATACATGTAGATGCTACGATCTTATTTGAATTCTTAATAATAGTATTTCTACCCTCTTTTCTGAATTCTTATTTCCTTGTAAGAATATTTCAACAGGTCCCCTTCTCTTCTTCATAGTTGCAATATATTGTCACCCAAAAGGCCATGCAACTTCTTTGTTCTCCCAGTGTCATTGTTGTCATGAGGTCATTTGTGAGTTGTGCATTCTCCCAAACATGTGACGTAAGCGTGCAAACAAAACGCATGCACATTTGCAAGTGTACACTGCATTCCGTGTCTACGCCTCGCGTGCGACATAACCATTCCTAATTCCCCAGCGCTCTGGTATCTTTCCGTTTCTAAATTTACTTTGGTTTTAATCTTTTATTGTCTTCTATGGAAGTCTGCAGAATGACTCGGGTAAATACTATTCACTCCATGAGAAATAGTGAAATTTTTTAAAATAACTGAACGTTGTGTATTGTAGCTTCAGTTCATGCAGCTTTTCTTGTATGTATTATAAGATGAATTTTTTGAAAAATATGGAGAACTTTGGAAAAAAAATGGAGAAATATGTTGTTGTTTTTTTAGCCTTTCTTAGGTGAAAGTGAAATTATTCAACACAGGCTAAATAAAGAAATTGCCAGCAAGATCATACATGGTGAGGGAGGGAAAACATGAACGGATGTACCATAAGCCAGTACCAACCCGTAGATGTATGATCTCGGAAATCACAATATACTGGCTTACGGGGGAGTAGCATAGTTCGATGGGTAGAATACAGACGAGCATAACAATGTAATTTACGCGAAATGATGATAGTCCATCGCATGTAAGAGTATTGAAGGAAAAAAATCAGTAGTGTATTGATAACTTTGTAAACAGCGTAAGAAATACTTTTTCACCAGTTTTTAGATTTATTATTTTCTACCGGTGATTGTACAAATGAAACTTGTTGGTTACTTTTTTACGTATCTTGATACATCGTGTTAATAAAATAATGTATATTCATCGTCATAGTTAAAATGATAATGTGTAGTAAATAAACAAATCATATTACTTCTGTTTTAGATTTAGATGAATGTTTCCATGATTCCATTCAATTTAATATTTCAGGTAAATCAGCATTTAAGAGAATATACAAACAAAATATATTAGGATTACGCGATATAATGAGAAGTGTTAGACGAGGAACGAAACCCAGTTCATAAAAATGAATGTATCCGTGAATACGTCCCTGTGGCCGACTCATTTGAATGCAGAGGCTCACACACGTCTGCGTTCTCATGAGAAAGGATGCGGCTGAGGTATTTCCTCGTTTCCAAAGCTTCGTGAGTACAAAGCCCAATGAATGTCAGCGACTGCCAGCAAACGGAACGAATAATTCACATGAGCTGAGGCAGCGCTTTGCGATTCACGGAGATGCACGTTAGTTTGCAGAATGTCTTGCGAGGCGTTGCTAAAAGGTTCGTTTTGGGAAATCTCTGTTTGCATTCACGGATGTGAAGTTTTGATTGTATAGCTCATTTCATGTTGAGATGCTTGGGAATAGATTCTGAAAAAAGAGATCATATCTTTAACGCTATTCAAAAGGATTTTTAATTTTCGGGAATTGGAATAAATAATTAATAATTTTGTGACTAGACGACATCCGTTCTGGGTATTTTCAGTGGATTCTGGGTAGCGTATTTTCTCACTGATTCGACAAAGAAATAATTAAATGATTTATAATGAAAAGTTTATTGCAGTTGGGTACTGAAGTAGTGCTCAATACAAGAGGCGTGATGTTAGCCAATAATGTAAGTAAAATGAAACTACAAATGACAATTCATTTGTTTAAAATCCAAATACCTATCTCGCAAAAGCTATTTTCGTTCCTGATGAACCCTGCTCTTTGTTATTTCATATAGTAATTCATTTAGAAAGGTTTGGATTTCTCTATAACAAAATGTGTGCCACCAAAACTATATCTTGCTGTTATTTCAGCGCGTTTCGTTACCAATTCCTAATTTTATCTTCCACTACACATATAATGTCCATTTAATCATTTTCCAACCGAAATAAAGTAATATAAAATTCACGTATTTCTGTCAACATTAACTCGCATAGATAATTGTTCTCTGTGACTGGTACTTTTTGTGAGTCATGGAAATTCCCTTATGTACGTCCTTTTCCTAAGACCCCTATCTGATCCTCTCCTTGCAATTTCTGCCCCATTACCAGGCTTATTACTGTTTCAAATGTTCTCAAAATGCAGTGAATAAGCGATTTACTCAGCTTTTTCACAAAATGGTGTATTCCGTTATAGCAATTAATGCGTGTTAGTAGTGTAAATTATGTAGGTACTCCTTATGCAGATGATCAGGTAGAATAACAGACCGTGTTTCTTGGGTCTCGCCAAATAGTTTAGTCAAGAATTATTGTTATCAATAGGTTTTTTCAAGCCTTGACGTCCAGACTGACTCATATCCATTTCAGACCAGGGTGTCACAACTGTGACACATTTTCACAATGCTATTCCATCACATGAATCGCACTCGGAGAGGATCAGTCCGGCTTCACATAATTGTGACAGTTTCTAGTTGCTATTAGAATTTTCTTCGAATTTTTTTCGTGGCGTAGATCAACCACATCGCTGTTTGATTCCGTTAATGCAAGGTGCAATATACAATAAATTAATTAGATATAATGAAACTAGAAAACTTAGATTTCGAATATTTACTGAACGACGACGACGATGATTTTGACCTGTGATAACCAATGGTGAAAATGACTCTACACTCACAACAAAATCTGCTGCAAGTAATCAAAACCTCATTTTTGGAATAAAATACGATTTCCTTCGAATCCGGATACAGTTAAAAACTATGAAAAATGGAGCTTTCGATTTTAAGTTCTACTCAATATTTAAAAAAATACTTCACCTCTGAGATGTTTGATGCATTTTGATTTCGTATTTATCAGTTTATCAACAAAATGGAAAATCAATAGATCCCTGTATACTGCTGCTGTTGGAATAATGTACGAATTGTAATTGTACTAATAATTTAGTTATTAAATAGAACTATATTTAACAGTGACAGTCGTAACAACACTTTTGTGGGAAGTATACAGACCTTAGAGTCACAATTGTGCCACGACTCTCCAAATAGGAAAAAAAGTTTTTCGAAAGAATTTCGTCCGTAAGTATTCGAGAGTTAAGTATTTCGACCATAAATGCGGAAATTTATTCCAATAAAATGCTCGCATGCATCATTTTGGCAATTTATTGGACTTCGTATCCCGATCCACACGGCCGCAGCTGCAGTGGACGTTGAAAAGCCACGAAGCTATTTATGAATATTATCGTGAGTGGGATTCATGAAGGAATTCGGTTGATTCTATCAGCTTTTCCACGAACAACAGCTTTTTTCTTTTCAAAGGGAGTGTTCTTTAACGAAGTGTGTGGTCTACCTGACCGCTATTTACTTTCAGGGGAATGCCACAACCGCGACCGGAACTAACATCGTTTGAGTTATGATTCCTTTCAACGGCCGCAATAGATCTGGTCGGAACTGCACAGAGTTAGTGCAAATGGTGCTAGTATTCCAAGTACGGTTTAATTAATATTTCTCTTTGACTTTCCTCATGGACTTGGATGGGTTGGACCATCGAAGAGTTTTCTCTGCCGTATTTCTCTAGTCGCCTATCTTATTCACATCAGTATGGAGTTGATTAGTGATGGTGAGGTACGATGAATGAAATGGTTTCCCAAAATTCTTTTCCTTGTGTACGAACTAAGAATATTTAACGCAAGGATTCTTAAGCTTTTCATTTACGTACGCGGTCGGTAAATATTGTACGACCTGTAATGAGTTAAATCAGAAGTATATGCAGGAATAATAATTACGTTCCGTTATTCAGTATTAAATTAGAATGTTACATTCACAAATTTAATAACTGAAGATAGACATATAATATAATAAATTAGATGAAAGAAATTACTGAATAGCTCTCGATATTTTAAAAGTTTAGAAAAGTTTTCTATGTTGATATTTGTTTCTGAAACATGAATTTCAATCAAAATTCTATTATATAAAACTTAATTCGTTATGAATCAATTAAAAAGAATGAAAGGAATAAAACAAAACTAAATTTTATTATCAAAAAGCACTTGCAAACTGCGTATGACCATGTGTGGTATAATAATAATGGTTATTATGATTCAAATTGAAATTTATTTCCAGTTTTGCATAAGTTTTACAACCCTTTTTACAAATGGTTTACAAAAACGTTTACAATAATAATTTTAATAATAATCTGAATTATATATACTAAGTTGGACATGCATATAATAATAATAGTACAACAAGTTTATAAACGGTTATATAACAAGTTATGCAAATTTTTTTAGAACATATTGTTTTCCTAAAATTTGACATTTAACAAATCCTAATTCTAACAAATTTTCTTAAAGACCTCTCTAAGTTCTCCTGAACATGTCAGAGAGATATTTATTATTCTTTCTTTGTGTTATTCTTCTGTTGCTTTCTAATTATTAAACTTAAGTACCTGTGTTTTTATAGTTTAAACAATTATTCAATTTTATGTTTACATGAAAATACTTATATTTACTAATGTTTTTTATTGTTATCTACCATCCACTTTTTTTAGTTCCTTTTTAAAATTATATTTTGTTTCTATTTCAATTAGACTGTCTGGTAAATTATTTAATAGTTTAAGTGTCTTATAATTTATTTTTCTTTCTCCTGATTTATTGAATACTGTGATTTTTGTGAGATTTTTATGTGTGAATTTGATGTTGAGCCCCAGATGGTGATTCCGTATCTGAAAACTGATTCAAAAAGTGCAAAATAGATTATTTTGAGTATATGATTAGGTGTAATTTTTTTCATTCTACACATCCTCCATTTAAACGTTCTCAGTTTTTTTGCTATGTTTAAAGTATGATCTTTCCATTAAAAAAATTGTCAATAATTATTCCTTAATTTTTTTAATTATTTACTTGTTCAATGTTATCTGAACATTTACAATCTTGAAAATGTTTATGTATACATTTTTTATTGTGAAAAATTATTTATGAGTCGATTCTTTAATAAATTCTATATAATAATAATAATAATAATAATTATTATTATTATTATTAAGTGGAGCGATGCAAATCTGCAGGATATAGCTCGATCAACCAGAGTTGCATTCACAAAACAAAATTCATGGCATCCAAAATCTGCTAAAGAGAGATTTTACCTACCAAGAAAAAAGGGTGAAACACTTTAGTAAAACTTCGCGACTATTTCTTTACCAAGGTAAATGAAACTTATCTGCATAGAACAGTGGTGAAAGCAAATCGAAATTATACGCCTCTTAACCTCGCATCTCGAGATGAGTTCCCCAGCGTTGTAGAGCGAAATGAGACACAATTATTAGAGAGTTGGAGTAGTAAAGTCATTCATGGAAAACATTTCTACCAACTAAAGATGCCAGAAGTAGATAGTGAAGCTTTAAATGCTTAACTCGCAAATGGCAGTATCTTTGCTGAGACAGAGGGAATGATGCTAGCAATTCAGAATCAAGTGATTCCGACATTAAACTATAGGAAATACATCATAGGCGAGAAAATTCCATTGGATAAGTGCAGAAAGTGTAACTCCGCCAATGAAACTATTGACCACATAATATCTGGTTGCTCAGTGTTAGCCCCGAAAGACTACTTGGAGAGACACAATATGGTGACTGCAACAGTACATAAAAAATTCGCAGTTGCTCACAATGCACTCAATGAAGTGAATCCAGTGTACATGTACAAACCTGAAGTAGTAATTGAGAATAAAGAAATCGAGTTGTACTGGGACAGAGAAGTAATAACGGATCGGACCTTGCCTTTCAACAAGCCAGACATAATAGTAATAAAGAAAAGGAGTAAAGAAACCTTTATAATACACATTTCAATCCCATTAAGCAACATGAGGTGAAGGTAACCAAATATTTAGGTGTGGCCGCAGAGATACGAAAGATGTGGAATCAAGAAAAAGTCACCGTTATACCACCTATTTTCTCTGCTACTGGAGTCATCCCCAAGAAACTCCATGAAGGGTTGAGGCTGTTGGGACTGCATCCCAGTACCTACAAAGAGATGCAGAAGTATGTGGTACTAGGTACATGCTGTATAGTTCGGAGATTTTTAGACAGTACTATAAGCCATACATAATGCCTTGGTGATATACTCGCATTATGTATTATTTAACCAGTGAAAACAGAGGTTCAATTTAATAACAATAATAATAATAATAATATGAAGAAACAATAGACCATATAGTTTCTGGCTGTACAATACTGGCAAAAAATAAATACATTCACCACCATGATATTTTTTGCAAAATTGTACACTACAGAATCTGTAAAGGATACAACATAGATGTAACCGGCAAGTGGTATGAACATAACCCACAACCAGTTACGACCAAAGAAGACATAACTATAATTTGAAACCAGCAAGTAGTAAGTGATAAATCAGTTGTTGCTAACAAATCTGATATTACAGTGCGAAACAATAGAGACAAAACTTGTCGATTAATAGATATAGCAGTGCCCAAAGATATGAACATCTCACAACAAGAAGCTGAAAAAAATTATAAAATACACTAACTAGAAAAATAGAAATTCAGATAATGTGGAAAACAAAAGCAGACATTATACTTGTAGTAATAGGGACATTAGGAAAATACTAGCAAATCTAAATCTAAATTAAATTTAAAAAAACAGCACTGTTGGGAACTGCCCATATCCTGAGAAATGTATTGGAGCTGCTTTATGGATTATATCCAATAGGAGTGTGGTTCATTCCCGGTTGGAAGAAATATATATCAACATTAGTTGAGATAAAAATACATAATAATAATAATACAAATCACATTTTTGAATTCGCGATTGAACCTGCACGTTTTGTTCGGGTAAATTTGTCGAATATGCCGGATATCTTTTCACTGAAACATACTCGAACAGAACGACGTTCGAAATTGGTCTGTCGCTTCTGTAACAATGGCATCCGCACGGAGCAGTGCGTAGTTCTGGTTTAAGTTACGTCCATTGTCTGGCGAGTCTATGTTTGTTTCAAATTATACATTTGAAGCACAGGGAAAATATTTTATTCTTCTGAAAAAATTGGGATCTCTTCAAATATATGCGAATGGGTTCAGGAAAATGTATTCTCGAATTCAGTGGTTGTCGGTCTTGTGTTTTTCTTAAGAATTGAGTGATAAAAATTGAGTACACATTGCAGAATTTTTTTGCGTATTACACATTGCAGAATTTTTCATTGTTTTTGCCATGTATAGAGAAGTTTATTATTCAAAACTCTTTTCACACATGGGAAATAAATTAAGATATTTACTGTCTAACATTGTAAACTGTAACCAACTTTTCATTCTTATGTCTCGTACTTCCTGCGATAAGTATTATATTTTCTTGAAAGGTACGATGAAAATATTATACCAACATGAAAAGCTCGTTTTTTTGTTTTTGTTTTTTGCATTCGCAGTTCACCCCCAGTTTACGAGATTCTTTACTAGTATTTGTGCCGTAACTTTTGTGCGAACTTTCGCTATGAAACTTTATTGAAAAAATCGAAATAGCGAGTGGAACGCGCTATATCTTGTCACGACTAAAAAGAAATACTATTGAAAAGACAGCGATTGGTTACTTTTCCTACCGTCCCCATTGTTTGGGAAATAGTATAGGCCGATTGTTATCTTCTGCCACCGACGGGACGGTGTGATCCGCCTGAAGTGGGGTGAGTCGTTGAAGTGACACTACATCTTTAAGAGTGGCCGAGGCAGACAGGGTTTCGTACAGGAAAGAGCTCACGTATACATCCAGTCATCCTGGGTTCAATTCCAGGTGGGGCCAGAAAAAAATTGTAGCTTTTCACATTAATGTCCCTGTTCATGTAGCTGTGACTACTAACAAGCGAACTCTCCATATTGTATCAACTTCCTTCTGCTCCTAGTATCAATAACTCTAACTATTACTAACTACTTCTGCTAACCCCTCCATGTGCGCCAAGTTGTTGGTAAACCCAGCTAACCGGCCCACGTACTAACAATGGCCAACCACCCAACTCCTAACTCCTATCGCTCCATGTAGATAAGCTTCAATAGCACGCTACGTTTCCCAATTACAAATACTACAATTCATAAAACGTGTCTGAGGTGCTTAAGTATCGGACTGTAATTGCTAAAAGCGCCGAATTCACCAGTAAGGACCTCCAATGTTTAGCGAACCGCTCTCCAGACCTTGCGATCATCGTACGTAATCGTGAATTCATTGTTCACCCTCGGCTAGTTGAGAGAAACAGCTCTGAGAAGACGCGAGATTTTATCCCGAATTAAATAGTGCATTGTTTCTTAACCATTCTATGGTCTAAAAAATTGTTTTTTTGGCGAATTAATTTCACTCAATTTGTTAATTGATTGTAATCGCGGTATTTGTCTAAATGAGTAAGTAGTGATAAAATGTACATAATCTTCGTTTGACATTGCGAGTAAAATCACAGGGCTGGATTCACTCGTGAATCCCCGTGAATTCTGTTTCAATTCCTCTCTATTGTCATTCATCATTTTACAATAAAGGTAGTGCTTGAGTCTTCTCGTCATTCATCAGGTTCTTTGTGAATGGGTCCAGTTCTCAAACCATTATACGAGAAAGCTCTTTGTTGTTAATCACCAGTAGCTACAACTTCCTTAATAATCATCCCTCACTGAACTGCTTGCGCTAGGGATCGGCTCCCATATCTTGTTGCCCACTTATATTTGTCTCACTTTTATGAATGGAGATGTATTTATTCAGATTTAAACGTTAGTCATAAGAAATGTATTTAATATGAAAGTTTGTAAAATAAATAATAAAATTGCTTAAGAACGGTCAAACCGTCCTTGACTAACTATAGGACCATATATCGTTCTTGGTTCTCAGAGTTCAGAAAGACGTTTGTTAGAGTTCACGATCACTTATTTATATGGTGTTTGATGTATGCAGTGCTCATTGAATACGTGTTTTACAATGTTATTACATTTTATAGATAAAACAAATAACTTTTGCTTTTATGCAAATAAGAACATTCGTGAAGTAAATTTTATGTAATTCCGATATTTATTGATGTAAACATCTTTCACGTCAAATTATGATTGTCATAATTGTCTTGCCCAATAAATTGGCTTCTAATTATACCATTTAGTATTATGTAGAGACTGTCTTCCGCAAAACAATTAATAATTCATAAATTAAAACGACTCTTCACTGAGAGCCGACGAGAAGAAACCATAGAAATCTCTTAGATTGCGGTGAACCTCACCGCCAGGTAACAGATTAATCATGTTACGTCGAATGAAAATGGTAGACGGGACCGGGATTCGAACCCGGGACCTTGAGCTTTACGCGCTCATGCGCTTACCGACTGCGCCATCCCGTTCGCTTCTCGGGTCCGTCTATCATTCTCATTCAACTTGTGAAACCCAAAGACCTCTGAGGTGGTCTCGTAGAGACTAGATTCCTC
>NNCF01127278.1:50827-64083 GCA_002313205.1 Laupala kohalensis
AGGTCCCGGGTTCGAATCCCGGTCCCGTCTACCATTTTCATTCGACGTAACATGATTAATCTGTTACCTGGCGGTGAGGTTCACCGCAATCTAAGAGATTTCTATGTTTGTGAACCAGAAATGGAAAATGCTACCCAAATAAAGTACTTCCTAAGGGAGTCGCCTCAGATGAGGAATCTAGTCTCTACGAGACCACCTCAGAGGTCTTTGGGTTTCACAAGTCGAATGAGAATGATAGACGGACCCGAGAAGCGAACGGGATGGCGCAGTCGGTAAGCGCATGAGCGCGTAAAGGTCAAGGTCCCGGGTTCGAATCCCGATCCCGTCTACCATTTTCATTCGACGTAACATGATTAATCTGAGAAGAAACCAGTTTGTCTGCGGGTATTTTGATTCGTGGAATTCTCATAACTGCTTTTGCGAACCGTGAGATACCCCATATTTCCCTCCTCATTATGTGTTTTTCAAAATAAAACCCAGTTCACGTCATTTCCAGAAATTTTTTGCCAAGGGAAATCACATACAACGCGTAAACAAACACACATCTTTTTCAGTATTACGAAAATAGGATAGCTTTTATAGTTGACAACAGAGAGTTTAAGAAGGTGAAAGATAAATAAATATGCAGTATATTAAGGTATTTAATTCAGTTCTTATTTTTTACATTGGTAGGGGTTTGTTGGATGAGGTGACACAAGGTTTTTCGTTCTTAATTTCGAGAAAATTTCTAAATTAGAAAAATAATACAATGAAATGTATTTTTAACGGCGAAACCGCGAAGAGGTTTCAGGAAAGGGAGTGGAAGGAGCGATTATTCATTCTCGAGTCGCGACTGACGAGAAATTACTTTTTAGAAAGGAACTAAGTCAAAATTTGCCATTCACTGCTCGTATAATTAATAAAGAATAGATGCATTTAACAGCGAAGGCAGTAACTTGTGAGCATATTTTTACGATCTATTATACTGTTATTTTAAAAGAAATAGCAATTGTATTTGTTAGCTATTACTTTAAAATATCAGTTTTTCTCTCTCCTGAAAAGTACTAAATTTTGACTTAGTTTCTTTCTAAGAAGTGCGATTCAATTACAAATTCATTGTCGTGACAAAATTAGATTTGTATTCCTTATTAAATAAGTGTTTTGTTGTTGTTGTTTTTTAATTGATAGATATCCTGAGAAATAAAATAGGGCTTGTATATCGCGCTCTCATTCTGTTATGATCAAAGTGCCATCGATATGAAATTTATTTCTGGAAGCAGAGAATCGGTTAAAATATACATATTAGGATCGTCAGGTACCAACGATACTCTCACACCTGGATATGTGTTCTGCTGCAGGTCCTAACGGACCAATGAGAATGTGTAAATCTTGGAGTGAGTCGGACGTTGAGGTGTGTGTGAAAATCCTCCGTTGCGCCGCTAGAATTCTAAATCCCGGTCGACTTTTTAGCAGAACAGCACTCTGCATCAACTGAGATACACTCATCCGATAAGTCTGTGTGCTGTCTTCATGCGGTCGGCAAGATTCCGTTGGATAACCACCCTATGACTGCGAATGTTATAACAGAAATGATAATTAATACCAGATAGCAATCTTC
Source organism: Laupala kohalensis (assembly GCA_002313205.1). Taxonomy (NCBI): domain Eukaryota; kingdom Metazoa; phylum Arthropoda; class Insecta; order Orthoptera; family Trigonidiidae; genus Laupala; species Laupala kohalensis. Next base: position 52,425 of record NNCF01127278.1, read on the forward strand.
CTATTTTTAAAGTAAAGTGTAAAACTGGAAACTATATTTCACTCACAACGGGATTGGATGATATTTTCGAAAAAAGGAGAGTTACGTGAGGGAAGTGCTACGAAGTTTGTTTTTCTTTTAATTTATATCACTATCTTGTATATGCCGTGGCAAAAAATGCGTGTTCACAAACTTGCAGTTTCATTAATTATTATGATTTAAGGTGGTTTGTTTAAATTCCAGGGCCCGTAGAGAGAAATGTATATTTTCTGTGTATTTTACATTGACGAGAATCTAAATTCTAAGTCATATGAATTTGTAACATTTCTTAATTATTGACTCTGGTTGATTTGATAGGCATTATATTTTTTTCCTAATGTGTACTTCGTCCATTTACTAGAGTCCATTCATCTCATTGCTAACTCTGTAAACGACCACATTTGTAGAGGATTTGAACGCAAAGTTCGCAAAGACGTTTCCAGGATTTAAGTGGTTAAATGACATCAGAAATGGTTTTGTTGAAAGAAAAGACCAATCATCCGGGAATTCAAACAATGACACAAAATATAAATAATTAGCCAACGGCATATAAAATGGGCAATGTATTTCTAATTGTTGGTTCCAATTTTCATGATTCTATCCGTCGGTAGACCTGCAAATGCAATTTTTGTTGTATCGTGCAAAATAAATATGTGCTAAGCAGACAAATTGCCTTGTAATTGATGGAACAGCACAATTTTATTAAATAATCCTTCTTGACAAATAGGTTTATAAATCATGAAAAAATTTCTGATATTCTTTTTCGAACCTTCGCAAGTAAATAATGTTATGCGTTTCTTTCACGAAAGAAACTCTAGATATCGCATTCTTAATTTGTTCTTCGAAATGGGGTTATCTGCCAATTTGAGGTATTCCTGTGGCTTGGTAAATATCTCTACAAATTGTTCTGACTGGTAGAGTATGCCGGGTGCTCCCGAGTAGGAATTTTCAGAAATCCAATAGCCCTGAGAACATCTAGTTGAACTCGGTAATAAATGAAATGAGGAAAATGAGGTATGACAGCAATGCCTCATAATACCTTGTCTTCCGAACATCTCTTATAAACTCATTATCGGCATCGCATGTGCCGTTTCGAAAATGTAAAAATCTAGGAATGCAGTTTCTTATCATAACATTTTTACTTCTCTGTTGCTCAGTCATATTTAAGTCTAAAAGAAGCTTTACATTTTTACTCTGAGAAAAACATATCGTATGACTAACTATAGCATAAACGCAAGACACTACAAGCTCTGTATTGAGTACTTTTTGTAATTCTAGTTTTGTCTAGTTTTGTAACTCTAGAGTAAGTATGAAAATAGTAAGGGTAAATTTCATCACCTATTAAGATGGACAAACCTTCACAATTGATGCTATTGCATTTTCTTTACCAAACAGAATGCTATTCAGCGTTCTGTGAATTTATTGTGATCGTGATGCGGTTTATTTTCAAGGAATCAGAGCGGGTTATTACAAAGACGTCTAGTGTTTTGTTCTCTGCGTGGTGATCGATGCTTTCTCGCGGAAAGATTCACGCCGAGTTCATTTTTCTTCTTCTGCGTCTATTCTTTCGTGATCCTTGCAACCTACTACATTTTTCCGTCGTTTTCGCAACAAGGAAATTGAATTGTCCGCTGCAACGACAGCCAATAATTCCGCTCAAAGAAACAGAGATGTCACTTTCCGAGCTCTCATTGATAGTTACGGATTAATTCCTGCGTAATCAGTTTGCCATTCCTTTGGAATGGGCTGCACAACCTCATTTATGATGAAAGAAACTAGTGGTGCAAAACCATTGTACATACTTTCACATATACGTTTCTTCGTCTGCAGCATGGAGTGAGAAAAAATTATATGGTGAAAGGGTCATTTCTGGTGTGTGGTCCTCTAATATTTTGGTCGTCTTCCAGTGCTCTATACATGCCCAAAGTCGCTAGATGAACTTATTACTATCGTTTATTTGAAATTCGAAAGTAAAATAAATATTCAGAATATTATTTCAAAACATAGCGACATATCAGTCTTATAAATATCGTAAAAATGTTATGTAAATGTAATTTCGTTGCAGGCAGAAATTGGTGTATTTTCTTATCTGCAGTGCATTTGCTGTCTGTATACTACGTAAACGAGAAAGTAAAGAACATTATTTAAGCGGTATTTTATCCGGAAATAATTTTTACATTAGTCCGTTAATAAAGTACCGATACGAGAGTCGTATTGACGTTACGTGCGTCTGTGACCGGTGGCAAGGGCAATGGAATATCGAAGCCATCGCGTTTCTCTTATAGCCCACAAAACCAATTTATTATGCAATAACACGCCTTGAAAAAGCTACATTTTAATGAAGATTGCCTCTCGAAAATGGAAGTTAAATATTGCAGCGCGAAATTTCGCAGTGAAACGGAATGGCAATTGGGAAAGTATGTTCTGTTTTGTTACTTGGTTCATTTTCTAATGAGATTCTCGTTACCTCTGAAGTATTATCTTAATAATTCTGATTTTAATCAATTTTTAAGCTCTTAAGCATCTTTAGCTGTAAATAATTGTCCATATGTGTTTAACCGTCCATCGTTTTGTATTATCTGTTCTCATTTCTACACACCGAGTGCACATTTAAAATAGTTTATTTACGTGGGAATCATGTTGTTTTCAAATTAATCTTTTACTTTTTCCCGAATTTTTATGTTTAATTTTCTTTTAATTTTCAAGTACTTGCTAACTGAAGGAATTTGTTCTAATGTATCTGTTCGTATGTATGAAGCCCTCTGATCTGCCTCGCGAACCCACTTTTCCTAATTAAATTAAGTGGGTTTGCGTTTTCTGTCAGCTGTGACGTCTGGCAAGGCGCGCAACTTCCGTGGTCTGGTGTTACTACGCACAATGGTTAATAACAGGGGTGGGAAGCAATCGTGTGGGAAGCAACTTGTGGCTCTTCTAGGAGGACCAAAGTGTGACTTCCGTAGAATATTGTGTGAAAACGTTTCACAAAATATTTTATTCAGACGGCTGTATAAAACCCGCTTCTTGATAGTTCCCTAAAGAGACTGCACATAACCCTATATTTATTGCTTAATTTGTTTCGTGTTATTTTGTTTCTTAACTCATCGCGAGAATGATTTCAAACCTGACCAAAGCTAGAAATATCACCATATTTTACTCCAAAGTGTACAAGTGATTCATATTATGTAACTTACCTGTATCTGATACCTCCTGGTTTTCGTTTCTCAGATTTTGTTTCTGAAGTGTATCATTATATACCAGTTCAATATTGTTCAAATAAAAATATGACAACTTTTTGGTTGCCTTCTTAATATAGAAGAATCACGATTGCTAAGTCGCAATTCTATATTGAAGGTAGACGGAGGATTATCAGTTTAGAAATTGAATCTCTATTTTAATTTTCTGGAGTGTGAACACAATTTAAATGACATCACACCTTTATTTAAAAGAAAAGGATTCTAGAGAAGTAGGATATTATTCAATAACATATTTAAGTGTTCTGGATCAATACGCTTATCTATATATCGCTAAAATTAAAATATTCGTTAGAATTAAAATATTAATTCTCAAGAAAGTAGATCATTCGTGAGTCGGAGGACTGTAGGTTACTACCCAACATTTTTTTTCTTTTCATTCGTGTCATTTCAGGCCTCTACTTGCTGATTCATTAGATGACCTACAATCCTTTTACGGAATACGCATTTGCATGACGTGTTAAACACTTTGAAGTTTTGGCTCAATTTCTTCCATGTTGTATTTATGTAAACATTCTGATTGAAGCAACTTCTAGCCAAACTTGTACGATATTGTGCCCCTTTTGCTTTGAGGTTGGAAATAATGATAAAAATAATTGAAATCATGTTTTCTTTTAATGACGAACAAATGTAAATAAGATGCAAAGTTTTTCACTTACAAGTAGACGAGATAAGAAGACTCAATTTATAATCCCTGGAAATGCCTTAAAGTAGCTGGAATTCATTTGTCAAAAAGAAATTTAAATGTATATAAAAATTTAATTTTGTTGCAATTTCCACGACCAGAATACAGATTATAAAGATGTAATGACGAGATTTAAATTTATTTTTGTTTATATCCTAAATTTGTATATTTTTTGTGCTGGTTGGTCGGTTACTTTGCTAAGCAGGTCATTGAAATATTTATCTTCGCCAAATTAAAGATGTCTTCTCTGAAAGCAAACAACATATTTTCCCATTCCAGTTTGCCGTAGTTCTAAGTGGTTCCATTCAATGAGGGCTCAAGCGAGAGAAAGATAATTCGTCTGGTTTCGACTCTGGTATCTTCTGTAATGAATGAACACACGTCTCCACCTCGTTCGGATTCCCCTATGGTTATAGGCTGTATTCGTAAAGACTTCGTTTTTTACAGCGACGTAAATAGGTTTTTCCCAAATTCCTGGGGATTGAAAAACGTTTACTTCTTTTTCTCTCCTTTTTATTTTGATTTGCGAGCTTAAAGCTTTCCAATTACCTTCACGTTACTCTAAAGTGTCGATGAGCCTATTGATTCACCAGAGCTGGGTAGAAGGTGTACAAAGTAGAAAAGCGCCATCATTGCAGCATACGTTCTCGTAATGGTCGTCAACCCTACCATCAGAGCAAGGCGATTCACTTCCCCAGCAAAAAACAACTTTGTCTCGAATCTACGATCGTAAAATTGTAGTCGATCTTTAACTTCTTGAAATTGTTTCTTTTATTTACTGTCTTATTGTTTGTGTTATGCGTTATTTGTTTTTTTTCCTTTGAGTCGCGAAATAAAAGTCATTGGCCTTTTTAGATCATTGCTCATAAAGATTGATATATCCTTTTTAAAGAGAATCAAAATTAAACTTCCGGAACTAAAATACACTCGACATGAAAAAACGCTGCACACAGATAGACAAAATTGGCTGTGATAAATTTAGAAGACAGGTATTGGGTACCAAGCAAACAATATTATTAAACTTTCACATTTCTAGGGGCAACATTTACTGGTATTCACAACTTAACATGGTTAATTTTAACATAGCATCTTCCGCCATGCTGGCGAATGTATGTATCGAGATGCATGCGCGGTATGGAGTCGAAGTGGTCCCAAATGGTTTTCTGCGACGTCCACCCTGTGCAGCTTGCTCCTTCCTCCGGAATATGTGGGAGGGATTCGTTCCTAACTTTATGCTCCGTAGCACTCCTCACATTTGTAAGGAGTCATGAAATGCGTAGGGACATAAATCTCCACGAATTCAAGGCACGCATCTTGAGATATCGCATCCCACAGTATAACACAAGATTGTCAGGAAGTGTAACGATCGCGAGCAGCTGGTCGTGGTGCTGCCACCGTTGCCTCCAGACACGGACCTGGAGGTCGAACAACCAAGACATAAGAAGACACTATCAGTGCACTGTTTACCTTGATGCGATCGATATCCAAGTCCATGTTTGGTGGCAGCACAACGACAAGCTGTTCGTGATCATCATACATACCGATAGCCTAGTATTAGTGTGGGATGCGATATATTTTGGTGCACTATCTCCATTAGTGTTCCTCGCGGGCATTAACAGTCTCTCAGTACGTTCAGGAAGTCCCATAGCTGCGCTAACGTTCGTGAACACCCACGCCAGAGCTCTATTTCAGCAGGAAAATGCGTGTTCTCGTACCACTGCCAACTCCGCGACGTACTTGGAAGCTCTGGTGACTGTCATGACCGTCTGCTTTCCAAAAATGACAAAATTCCGCTTCTCCCTTCTCAGAGCATTTTGTTGTTGTTGAATGTATTATCTTCATTAACAGTTGAATCTTTTAATTTTCTCTTGTTCCTCGTATTACTTCAGTACCGTGGTCTGCGAGAAATATTCTCGCTAATTTTCTGCAGATGGCCTAGGCTAGGATCGGCATTTCGCGGACACAAAATCTATAGTGAAGCCCTATACTATATGAAACTGAAGCGTGAGGCAAGCATCTGAACGTGTAAGTTTTCATACTGAGGTTCGCATAAATTCTCTTAGTTGTTACTGTGGCGATAAAATGATGGTTTGTTTGCATATTGCATCGTGTCAGAGACGCTTTTCCAATGATTTTGGAACGTGATAATTATATTCTTTTAGTAAATGGGAAGTTTTTCACTTCTAAATGATGGCCAAATCTTATGTGTTCTGTTCATTAGCCTTTTTGGACATCAACGAAACTGAGCATTGTTTCCGATAAAATAGCTATCTAAACATTTTCTTTTTCCCAGGTACAAGAACCGTCGTAGAGCTGATTGAAAATATTGCATGAAACTACTCAAGCGCTCTGAAACTGAAGACTGAAGATGAATTGAAGTTGCGTTGCTAGTAAAAGAGCTGTCTACTGGTCTCGCGTTATCGACGATTGAAACTTCACTTCGAGAAAATGGCTCCCTACCGACAACCAAAAAGAATAAAGGTCATCGCTGTGGCATCTGATTGTGTAGGGTTTTTAACTACCTCAACTCTAGAGAGCCGTACTCGTCTTTCCAATCTTCAAAGTCAATGGAGAAATGAAGAAATATGACAAAAGCGAGAAAGTCTGCTTTTGAATGTGGGATGAGCTGCGCACACAACTTCCGCGCTAGTTCTATGTGCAGTTCCGTAAGGGTTAATGTTATTTAACGTCTGTACGAAACGTGCGCATTCAATGCTCGGAGAGCAAGCTCATTGAGAAAAAAAAGCTCATTTACACTGTGAAATAAAGAACGAAAATGTTGAAAGGAGCAGAGGGGGTGTTTGTAGCATGATCAAGGGACTGGACGGTGCCTGGAAGAATTGCAGGCATGTAGTTTGCATTTGATGTAGTTAACGAAGATTTATTCCTTTTCCCCCAATTCTCTATTGACCTCAATACTAGAGTGCTCTATCTGTGTTCATGTTCCTTGTGTATGAGCAAGAAAGGCTTGAAAAAAGGGTTCTGAGGAGCGGGTCCAATAGAAATCCAATTTATCCGAAGTTGTGGTAACTACACAGCGAATTTGTGGTACATAGCAAAATTTCCCAGTACCCTAGTCTCAGCACATTTCATAATGTTGGTTTTTATGTTGTATGTATTGTAGAGTCCGTGAACGAAGTGAAATGTAAATTTACTTCCTTCGTTGTGAATTTACTTCATTATAATACACAGCTTCAGTACCAGGACGAGAATTCACAGGTCATGATTATGACGAACGAAATAGTTATTCGTAATCATGCCCTGTGAATTCTCGTCCTGGTCCTGTAGCTGTGTGTTATAATGTCGATCCCAAGCAATTAAAAATTCGTATTTTTTGACAATTGCTCCCTGCATATCAGAGTACTCGTATTCAGAGGAATAAAAACTGGCGTGAAAAAAAATCATCTCGTGTCACAAGTGGACTAATATTTTTATGTACTATCAGCTTAAGAAATCGGTTTCCTGGAGTCAGAGTTTCGTCTGGAAGTTTGTAGCAGTACATCAAGTGAAACACTGTCGTCCCCGTTTGAGGCAACAAGAGATTTTTTTCATTCGTCTTCAGTCATGGCGCGCAATGCATCACTGTCAATGGCATGTGCCCTCTAAGCGTGAAAGAGTCTTCCATCAGATAAAGTCATGAACAAATCCATTTCGATTGTAACTACGGTGCAGGTTTCATGAGAGTTTTGCAACAGTGTGTCCTACTCTATCACTTACTTGAAACTACTCATGGTGCAGCCTAGATGGATTATTTTAAGGTTTCTGCAATGATGGTTTTTGAGGTTATGTTTAAAGTAATATTATTTTTCCAATGAGTTTCAAATTTATTCATGGTTTCAAATTTTGTTTTAGACATAAGATGTGTTTCAGATACTTAGTTTGAGATATTAGATGCTTTATATATTTGTGGTGAGTTTCAAATTTTGTTTTAGATATTAAATAGTTATTTTTCGTGGCTCCACCAAAGTTTTACTAACCTTTAAAATAATTCTTTGGGTAAAGCATTGGAGTTGCGTCCGTTTGTTTGTATTAATTTAAGTACTGTAATAAGTTTGTCTAAATAACATGGCTATTTTTCATTCTTCCCACTCCATTTATTATTTCCAGTGAATCTATTAAGTATAAGAAAAGAAATGAAGTGGTCAGGAAATTTGTGAATTCCACAGATCTTAGTGAAATTTCCACGTTTGTAACGTTTGAGTGTGTAGTGGTTTATAGTTAAATGTGATCGGATTATCTCAATGTAATATAAAAACAAGTCCCCGCCAAATGTCTTTGTAACACCTGAACAAATTTTATTCTAGTTTTCATTGATGGGTTGTGTGTTTCATGTGGAAAATTAAAGTGCCTAATTTGAAGATATTTTGTATCAGATTTGTGGGTGATGCCAGGAGAAAATCCTCGGACAAAAAGCATTCTTCGTATGCGCAAGATAAATAGATATTAGTGAATTCAAAGTACAGCAATGTTTCTCGCCTCAAAATGATCTACAGAACGTCCGCCACAGCCTATGTCCATTTATAAATGGTTACCAAAATTATCGAGGTAAAGTTATTTAAAATATATTAGTTAAAGTACTTCAACCATAGAGAGTAACTTAGTTAGGAAAATAATATAAATCCTTATCAAATTAAATGGTTTCTTACGTGTATTAAACGAAGATAACAGCTTTTGTCTAAATCGTGACATTCGGATTTTACGAAAGTGCTTTTGAATTCGTGCCTCGACTTGGTGTATAAATAAATATTTGAAATTAGTTCTAAAATATTTTACGTGTTTATTTTTGCCCTTGCTGAATTTTAACGAAGAGTTCAATTGTAATACAGCAACATAACCTTCCGTGCGATACCGGGGCGGGTCGCTAGTTTGTTCAACGAAAATTGAGTTTTTTTCGAATAGAAACATTTCTGTGGGACTCTTTAGGACTGAGTATAATTCAGTTTCCTCTATTCTAAACAAGAAGAAGAATATTTTCGATTGGTGATAGTGCTGTTTCATCCGCTCTGGTTTTCTCTCGTAGTAGTTTTCGTTTCATTTCACTCGTGCGCCAGCGTCACGCGTGGGAAAATATATTCGCATAGCATTTTGCAAAGCATTACGTTTGAAATCTGGAAAATCGACGGTTCCATACAAAAAATCTAAAATGCTATGAAGAAATTCGATATAAATTTACAACAATCCAAAAATTACATGGGATTGGCCCCATTATTGACTAATCACGTCTTGACCATTTCCGGTGTTCTTGTAGGTAATCGGTCCATTTCAGTATAAAACAACTCAATAAGATCTTCGAGGATTTACTTCTGTTGCATCGCATCCACTTTATTATTCTACTAAGGGATTATTTGTGTGTATTTCTGTGGAAACTTCTTGGTTTCGAGATACATCGAGAGAGTGTATTGGTGTCCTTTTTTCCTAAAGCTCTTATTTGATTAAACATTATAATACTTTTTTTCCAAGAGTGCACCGTTTAGACACCTATTTTATAATTAAGTTAAAATATTGCTGTTTTAAATGTTGGGAATTTTGAACTTCGTATTCTAATGAACTACTTCGACGGGCAATTTCGTTTCAAAATTGTTTCACTCCGCTCTCAATTCTCGTGAGAATCAGCGCATACCATTTCACTACAAACAATGAGAAACACCAAGAGGTTTATGGAAATGGCTCAGAGTCTATCAGTTTTGTAATAATTTGAGTGCGTTTATCGTTTATATTCATGAGACTTCCAACGCAAAAAGATCAAATTATGTCTTTCCACCTGGTATTGGAAAGTACTCGATTCCGATAGACTTTCTTTTATTACAAAATAAATTACAATGCTAATTAGTTGCTGATGTGATGGAATAAATGAGTGTAATTTAATAATTTGTCCTCATTATCGTAAAACTTTGTGTCATCACTGCGTTATTAATGCCTGGGTATTTCTCCTATTTCTTCATTTCATATGTGAAACAATTTATTTTAAAAATTCATGACTTCACCCGCTTAATTCTACTCAAATTGTTCTCATCATTAAGAAATGTAGCCATAACATGAACCGTTAATATTGATTTTTGTGGTTCAGCGAATATCATATAAAACTCAAGAAACTGGAAGAATGATGGTGACACCAGAAGTCATGAAATATTTAGTTCACACTATATCATCATAAATTCCTGCTAAAATTAGATATTAATTGAGATTGGTGGTGTGAAGACTTGCGCAAGTTAACATCACTTCCGAACTAAAAAGATTGTTTGCTAGTAATTGGTTGTTAATGGCACTTCATGTTCATTCAATTCTACTCTGTGGAAACTTCGTTACTGCCTGTATAACTTTAACATGATTGTTCAAGGCCGGAGTACAATGTATAAAATACAAGGATTTGTTTAATAAGGTATTTTTTAATTTAATTTTTATGTTATCGTGCAAGTATGAATGGGTACATCCACCGTTGGTGAGTTCGAGATTCTTTAGCCTGTCCACAACAATTAATATTAATAATGAAGTAATGAATTTATCCTACAATTATTGTTATTTATGTATATGTGTTTTATGTTGTATGAATATATGTTGTTATATATTATTGTACATGTATGATGTATGTATTGTATCATATTGTCTGTATGTATGTACTAAGGATATAGTCATAATTGATGGCGGTCAGACGGAAGAGCAGACCTGATGGTTTGAGTCTCTAACAAAATAAGAGCATTAGTATTATTGTGGAAGGCGAACTGGCGGTGTAGTGTTTAACACCCTTGCGATCAAAGCAAGAGACCCGGGTTCGAGTCCCGGCTGGTCGCCATTTTCACCTGACCGAAAGTTATCACACATATTCTCCACGTGTAGGGTACACAGAAGAAATATGTTATTATTATTATTATTATTATTATTATTATTACTACTACTACTATTATTATTTCCGTTTCCATATATTTGATATGATTTGTTAGCTTTGATATCATGCCAAGAAAGAATGAATTATTTTATTGCATTGTGACATATTACGGCATTATCTGCAAACTCGGCCTCTCTCTTCAACATTAAAGTGGTGAATACATCGTGGATTGTAAATAAATTTACATTTCCTAGAATCATCAAATTTCCACTTTAGCAGAGATGAGATCAATGCGTTAAATCATTGGCTAGCCTACTCCTGGCGGTCGTAAATGTGCTCTCTCTATTTTTCAGTTTAATCTTTCTAATTATTTTATTTTTTCGAGTTTTTGATATTCAGTAGTTGTATTTAGACCCTGACTTATATTGTGGTGTTCTTCGTGTGACTTTCATTGTAATTTTTTGTTATGTGTGAGTGTTAAGTGAAAAAATACTAAAACATTTCCTAAGGTTTTCAAACTCATCGGACCGAATATAATTTCATATTGTTTTCGTACAAGTGCTTCATTCAAAGGTGTGATAAAGTTTACGTAAGTACATACGGAATCGTAAATTTAACTTCTTGGTGCATTAATATTAATTATTTTGGTGCGTTTACTATTAAATCATTAATATAGAAATCTCTTAGATTGCGATGAGCCTCACCGCCAGGTAACAGATTAATCATGTTACGTCGAATGAAAATGGGAGACGGGACCGGGGTTCGAACCCGGGACCTTGAGCTCTGCGCGCTCATGCGCCTACCGACTGCGCCATCCCGTTCGCCACCCGGGCCCGTCTACCATTCTCATTCAACTTGTGAAACCCAAAGACCTCTGAGGTG
>NNCF01127278.1:64292-81916 GCA_002313205.1 Laupala kohalensis
AGTACTTCCTAAGGGAGTCGCCTCAGATGAGGAGTTTAGTCTCTACGAGACCACCTCAGAGGTCTTTGGGTTTCACAAGTTGAATGAGAATGGTAGACGGGCCCGGGTGGCGAACGGGATGGCGCAGTCGGTAAGCGCATGAGCGCGCAGAGCTCAAGGTCCCGGGTTCGAACCCCGGTCCCGTCTCCCATTTTCATTCGACGTAACATGATTAATATTAAATCATTATTAACTTATAAATAACGTACTCTATTATTGCGCTGCTCACGTTTTGTCGCCGTAAATAGAATTATTCTAATATTTTATTATTGTTTTCTTGTTTGTTTTTCTGTAGTTATTTATTACTCTCGAACATAATATTGCAATAGTTGTTGTCGAATTAATTTATCTGCAGTCGTCTTCCTAAATAATATTTTCTGTCATGTTAGTTGTCGGTTTATTTATTTATTTAATTAATATATCACTTGCAATTTCTGTAGTGATATATTTATCATTATACTAATATCTGTCAGTGTCAGTTGTCATTAAATTGCTTACCAACTCACAACAGTCCCATTCCTCAACGCATTCAAAATTGATTACCAGAAGGCGTACAGTGACTTGGTACATTATATTGACACACGGATCAGTGCGCTGGAAGAGGTCAATAAGAACACGATCGGCGGTTGGACTACAGTCAGGAATTCTCGCCGTCCTTCCAACTGCTATCACCCGGTTCGAAAATACACATGCACCACCCCTACTCTTCACTCAGAATAGGTTTAGATGACATGTCCCAGTTTCCTCCCTTACCTACTCGTTTCATCCCCAGTACCCAAATCTGTTCACAAACTATGCATTGGTAAGCACAGCCGCCCACAGGTATGTGTATACGTTCATAATGATATTTTATCTTAATTGCCAAACTGTGAGAACTTCTGAATTGATAGCGTGTTTGAATTTTCTGCAGTTAACTTGACCAATATAGGTATTATCGTTTTATGTATTTATAGGCCGCCTCAATCAGACCTTGACATATTTTTTCGGAATTTTGAGATTATTTTAAAACGTATTACATGCAAATTCGAAAAATCTATCGTTAGATGTGTTGAATTCAAGATAGATTTCCTAAGTGCTTCCGATTTCACAAATTCACCCATAAATCGATTCAAGAATCGTAACGACTCCTTCAATCTTGTAACTACGATAAACAACTACACTCGCGTCTCCAGTTCATCTCAAACATTGCTAGATCAGATTATTGTCAACAATGAAATATCATACTTCTCTGAAGTGTTTAGCGTTGGATACAGCCATCAACTTGCTCAAGTGTTGACCATTGAAGATAAATTGAAACCATTTAAAATTATTTACAAGATATTTGCGTGAGTAAACTTGGAAATATGTTTACAATTACCTAAACACCGACGACAAATTCAATGTATTTATTTCAACATTCCTAAAACATTACAACTGTAGCTTTCCAGTAAAACACAAATTAATAATCACAAAGAAATACAATAGATGGATCACTCACGGGATAAGAATTTCTTCAAAAAACAAACACCGTTCGCATTATCTTTCAGAAGCAACCACCCGAATTCCATGATTACTTGCGTAAATTTAAAACAATTCCCCGGAAAGTAGTTTATGCAGCTAAAGTTATGGAAAATGCCAGACAGATACTAAAATCGACCAAAACCATATGAAATATTGTTAAAAATTACATGTCACCTGAAAATCGCGAAGAAAAAATTACCTACTAAACGATGGCAAAATCGTATCAAATCCACATGACATTTGTTTAACTCTTATTTCTCAGAATTAGGTAAAATAGCTAATTCAATATCTCAAAACCAATGTCCTCCAAATATATCCAACCACGTGCCCCATTCTATGTTCATCTCCGAAACAAACGCCAGTGAAATCAAGAAACTCATTAGTTCATTAAAAAACAAATTTTCAACAGGCATAGATGATATACCCGTATTTATTGTTAAATTTTCGTCCTACGTTATATTGAGTCCACTCATAAATTTATTTAATAGTTCTTTATCGGAAGAAGTGTTTCCTAACATATTTAAGAGAACTAAAGTGAAACCTTTACACAAGAAAGGAAACAAACACAATGTTGGTCATTATCGACCAATTTCTATACTACCTACTTTCTCAAAAATCCTAGAAAAATTGTTCTATAAGCGTCTTCTAGATTATCTGTCAAAAAATAACATTCTCTCTGACGGTCAACACGGTTTTCGGAAATCCTTTTCCACTACAAGCACCATATTTTCTTCCTTAAACGATATTACCACATCTCTTGACAGTGGAGAAAATCCTCAGGGTGTTTTTCTTGATTTATCCAAAGCATTCGATGTCATTGATCACGAAATTCTCCTTTCCAAATTGCATTCTTTAGGCATTCGTGGACTTCCACATCAATGGCTAACTTCTTATTTAAAAGATAGATATCAACAGGTAGAAATATCCTATACTAAAAATAAAATACTTCAGCGTTGTCTTTCAGAAACAATGCCACTTACTTGCGGAGTACCCCAAGGATCAATTCTCGGCCCTATACTCTTTTTATTGTATGTGAACGACATGTCATCATCCACATCAGATTGCAAACTGGTTCTTTTTGCTGATGACACTAATTTACTATGTAAACACACCAATGGTCAAAAAGACTCTCTAGGCTAGTGGCTCTTTTTTTACTAAGACTCTCTAGGCTCTTGCCTAGTGGTGGCATCAATTGAAATAATTTTTTGCGAATTTAGTGTTATTTAATAGATACGAATTATCAACAATACTTTCCGAATGATTTATAGTTTGATAATAATACGTACTTGTGAAATGACTTTTCTGTGTTTTTTTAAATACAATATTTGTTGGTATTTCTTAATACTATAACACGTGTCGAACTATTTTATATCGTTAAGAGTATTTTAAAATGTTAAATCCGCCTCTGCCTTAAAGCCCTTGATTGGAATTTATGGGATGGTCCCTCGTTTGCTTCCGGAGAGTAAATTAGTTTACTGTCCTCCACGTAGTCATACACAGTTTGTAACTGCTTTTTGACAATAGTTTTATTATTATTATTATTATTACGTTTTTTCGAATACAAAATTAAAACGTGTGAAAACAATAAAAGGGGGAGAGTAGTTTGAGGATCTACTAATCTTGACTAATCAGCAAAGAAAAATCACTCTTAGAAACCACCGAGTCATATTTTTAAGAGGATAAAAGAGCCTTCATTATTGAGTATTAAAAAAGTTGAGGACGATATGCTACACTTAATTACAAGTCTGTATTGGACATTATCAAATTCGTAAAAAAATGAATAAAATTATTTGCGAAATAAAATAAGTGTTGCGTCGATATTCACTTCACAGTAAGGTATTTATGAACCTCTAAAATTTACTACCAGAGTCACATATCTTTTAAATTTGCAGGAATTTGTTTTAAACCTAGACTATGGAATAACCTTTGGGATGTTTGCACAAATTTTAAAATTGTATATTATTCGAATTAATTGATATATTGAAGATATTGATGGTAAAACATTTGTCCGGAAAAAATATTGTATTCATTTGCAACCTGTAGGATGTGTAGAGAAGTATTTCATTTTTCCTTGTTTTATGAGTTTTTAAGTACGAATCCAATTTTTTTTTCCCGCAGAAAATAAAATTTAAGATTGGCATATCCTGTTCAGAGTTTCATCTAATGTTGATATTAAGATAATTAATATATAGCATGTGAAGCATGTCCTAGTTCCCCTCGGAAATAAGAGAGACTTTTTTCCAAATCAGACCATCTTGCTCACATGTGAATGCCAATGAAAATGAAATTAATTCTCACCAATGAAAAATCGTTGTCAGTTTCGTCAAGAACGTAAGACATCATTTATAATTTGGTTCGCAATATTTCTATTCCATCCACCTTTTTTTAAATTGAACCTATATGTAAGTGGAAGATTATTCTTCACCTTTATTATTTTTACTAAAATTACTTTCTGCTTTTCATTTTTCATTTTTCATTTTTCATTTTGCACCCAATTAAATTTTTTCCTAAATACACATAGCTTTGTAGAATAATTAAGAAGCTTTGGTTCTCTTCTTAAGAATATACAAGTATTCTAAATTGTGCTTGCGAACATTACTTTTTCACCAATCGATTTACGATAGTAATTTCATTGTTTTGTTTTTTTAATATGCTTCACATTAACTTCTGTTATGATCGAAGAAGCAACTTCAGGTCTTTTATTCTTTGCTAACAAGGCTGGACGGAAAATTTTTCCTTCATCTGATGGCAGGTATTGCCGTTCAAACGTGATGAAGGATCATTTATGGGCGAAAAAGTGACATCCTGAGCGGATGCGTGAATATCGCATTTATGAGACAGACATGCGGATTCGACGTGGGTTGCCTTCGGAACGTCGAAGCGTTTTACGACACATTTCTGCCCTTTATTGCGCGACAGTCAGTGTGGTACGTAAGTTCGAGAATATAAATTTATTGAGCATCGATTTTTATGTATATAAAAGCAC
This sequence comes from Laupala kohalensis, assembly GCA_002313205.1. NCBI lineage: Eukaryota > Metazoa > Arthropoda > Insecta > Orthoptera > Trigonidiidae > Laupala > Laupala kohalensis. The sequence continues at coordinate 68,818 of NNCF01127278.1, forward strand.
CTTATTCTGAACGTATTTTTCGGAAGATATTAAAGGTAGCACTTTGGTGAGCGTGTTGATCATTCATATCCATGGTTGCTTGTTACACAGATTTATTGATATTTCTGAGGAGTTTAGCATAAAACCAATTTAAGTTTTAAATTATACTGTCATGTATTTAACTATTAACTTCCTAATAAGCTATTAGCTTCGAAAAACTTCGTGTTCAGCATTTTTTGATATCGTGTAATTAGACAAGTGAACAATCTGTGGACTCTATGATCTTTGTGCCAATTGAGTGACATCTCTCGATTGCTGAGCTCTGTGAACAATTTCTTCAAACCTCATAGGTCCATTCAAAATTTACGCTTTGAGTTTAAAGAAAAAGATGAAATCGTCGGACAGAGTATGACTGGCTAAATTACTTACAGACTCATTTATTAATTATACTGGAATCCACGGGACTACACTTCCCAGCCAGAACTATTTACAATAACCTGACATTACGTAATATTCACGCCATCGAGCCAGTTGAACAATCGATACACGGTTAACCTGTGACGTCACGCTATCGATCGATCGATCGATCGATCGACGGACAAACTGACTAACCATTCGCGCGAGTCTCCAAAGCTAGCGACGACATGTGGACAGCTCACTCTCTGCAAAACTCGTCTGAAGAGTCAACATCAAATTTGATTTAGTACTCTCATTACTCGGCAAGCAAGCCGACGACTTCCCCTTTTGTTTGTACCGAGAGACAGCTGGGGGAATTATTCTAACCAGAAGATTGTCTCGTGAGGGCACGCCTTTCAATCGCCACGTGATAAGCGGTCAGTAATTTAACCTCAACTGCACATCAACTCAAAATCATCATCTCGAGATTGACCCAACGCCATCCAGACTGACTCTTTCAAGAAACGGATCGTCTCACCTTATTCCAACACATCAACTGAACTTCAGCTTTCTATTCTTTCATTACTTTCAACTTTCATGTTTCGTATCATTAAATTGTTTGTTGGCAGTCCAGTGTTCAATTACACCTCATCTACCTTCATTTTTGTAATTTGTCTGTAAACTTCGTATACACAGTTTAAAAATATTATCCAAAAATTTCCACTCCTCCTTAAGAGTCGGTCATGCATGTGAATATGCTCTATTTCGTCTATTATTATGTGCCTGTCTCTTANATGCATGTGAATATGCTCTATTTCGTCTATTATTATGTGCTAGAATGTTTTCATAATAATTACGTTACATAAGATATTTTCATGGTATGGCACTTAATTAATTCGTTTTACGAATACGAGTAAATAATGAATTAGCGTAACCATTGTAATGATGTGTTGATCTGTGAAATCATCTGATATTATTTATATATAATTATGGAAAATCGTCAATCAGTACGTGTCTTCGATAAAATTCGGGAAATGAGCTCACATTCTTCCGTTTGTATCCATTCTCATCAACGAACGTGTTTGTTGAAACCTAGCATTGTCATTTCACCTAATTATCGGTTTCAACAAGCAACGTTCTCGAATTCGAACCTCCGTTTCAATTTTCTATCCATAAAAATACAACAAGTTACACATCAAATTTTAGCTTATTTAATTCTGCGTTGTGAGGTATGAGTTTACAAATCTTACCCTGAGTCTTTTTTATTGTTTGCAAGGTAAAAATCGCGATTTTCTAGCGTTTTCAAGGGAAGGGTCAAATTTGAAAATTTATATTAGCAAAAATTTTATCTCCAAGACATTGAAATTTTTACACAGTATTGCTACAATAGATATTTATAAGGTGCTTTAGTTTTATCTTTCCTAAAAAATTATTCTGGTAATTTTTATAAAAACTTGCAATCTCAAGCTAGGTTAATCGTACAATCTTCCATCAGGCCTTAAAACAACTGTATTTAAAATAAGGTAAGAATAAATAATTAGCTCATTAGTAATGGTACACTGATTTTATATCACTTGATAAAACACCGAAGATCAATGTTCGGCGGAGCGTGACGCCGGCGGGCACCCGGACCCGGAGCGGTTGTCACTGATCATTGCGGTGTTGCCATGTGGTGCGTCTAAAAAAACTTCCAGCCTTATCTTAGTAGCGATAGTAAGCATTTGGAGTCTCTAAAAGCGAGTGAGTCTTTAAAGTGATTTACACTTTGTTGTGGAACGAATGGATTTGAAAGGTTCAAACAAATCTCTTTATTGCAGAATTTGGAGAAAAATATTTGACGCCATTGGTTTGAAATTCGTTGGATAATGAAATCGTTTCCTTATTTTGTATTACGGATTTAATTTAAAACTTTTTGACATTAAAAAAAGAATCTTTTGTGTCGTATTAGTTTTACACTACAACTTGAATATTTGTACTTGGTTATATTCTACCCATCTTTTCTTTTGAAATACAAACCCATAAATCACTTTTCTTGTTTATTTGTCACATTACTTTACGTATTAAATTGTCGATTTAGACTGACTCCCCAGGCCTACTTATCCTGCTGTAGAACGAGTACCTGGGCTATCCCATGGTCAAACCGGAGCAAGGTACCGACCACATCTCCTCCTTGAGCCGAGTTCAAGTAATCGCAGTGGGTCAGATTGACTTTGTTCAATTATCTTTGTTTTTGTTTTGTTAACAAAATATGTCCACTGAAGAGTCTCTTTCGCAAGTAGAACTCATTATGATGAAAATACAAAATCTCGCTTCACGAGCGTCATCTTACGCTATAAGACACACATTTCCTTGATAGTTAAACATTCACTCGACTCTAAAATGCGAAAATAGCACCTTCTGCTGAGCACAGTTTTAATTGGCTAAAGAAAACATGCAGACACGTGGCTTTGGATGTTGAATAATTACGTTTTGCCTCGACGCTCCGCTCTGATGCTTTTGAAGTCTTTTAAAGAGCCCAGAGATGTGATCACACGCAGAAAACGAATCCCAATTCGATATAACTCGCGTCAGGTTTCAAGCTGGTAACAAATTTTGAATTATTAAGCAAACATGTCCTTCATTATCATTGTTTCTTTTAGTACGCACTTATTATGTCCATCAGTAGGTACCACTGCTTCAAACCGAAAGGACAAAATAAGGACGTAATAATTATAATTAAGACATATTATTGTTAATAATTACGAGTTCTTCTCTTTCCTCACTAAGTACATTTGTACGCAGTACTCAGTACCTCAAAGAACTCGGTATCAATTGAACTTATTTCTCCACGATAGGGATTTTGCTTGTAGGTCATTGATTAAAATACGAACATACTTGCTACGTTTCGTTACTATGCCTATCTTCATCTTGTATTATACTATACTATCCTATCATAATACCGTGAATAAGACGAGAATAGTTTTGAAATAGTTTTTTTATAACGATATGTACGGAAAATAGTAATCCCCTAAGTAATAGCGAGATAAAAATGAGATGGAAGGTATTATTTCAATGTATTACCAATTAAATGCAAAAAATAAGGTTTTTATATCGGGAAACTCATTCTGTCGGCGTAAATTGGTACCTTTTGTGATTCACTCTTGTGTTATGGGATTAATACAAATGAGATGGTATTAAAATATTATTTTTGAAAGTGGTTGAGATTTCTGGACGATTTGTAATATTTCGGAATTATTTCATCGAAAATGAAAATGTAAAAGTCACCTCAAATGAGGCAGCGTGTAGTATCTCGAATCTATTGGATTGTAGTTTTATTGAGTCTTCTGGCCATATGTTCTGGTTGTAACTTTCAGCTATTGCTTGCAATGAAGTCGACTCTATCCGAAGCTATTCCGGATGTGGGAACCACCGCTATTAGGAACTAATCTATAATAAGATACTAAAATTCTCTACTCGATAATCTCTCATTTCTGTTGGATGAAGTGTACCGTTGAGATATTTTAGCACCCTATGAACACGTAACCGCTCTGTGTATGGGTCAATACATGACGAGAAAATCGTGGGGATTTTGGTGGATCGGGTGTTTCAGAATATAAGCCTTCTGAACAGGGATTGTGGGTCGTTCAAAGAGCTAACCAGAGGAGAGGAGCTCGCGTTTGGCTTTGAATTGCTTTTTGTTATTACAATGGGTGTTTAAACGAATAAATTAGTTCCCATACACATTAGGTGTTGTCTAGATCTCTCGTAACGGTATTTACCACAATATGAATGAATCTTAATATGAAAAGTATTGATAAAAAATGTACAATATTTTTCTTCAACGAGAAAGAAGTAGAAAAGTGTGATTTTTGTAAAGACTGGGAACTGACCAAGAAATCGAAATTTACTTTGTCTGGCCGACAAAGCTTTTCCTCGACTAATGAGAGCTTGCAACTATTTAATGGGTATTCTTCCCCGTGAACTTTTAAAGCAGAATTTTATTTAGTACTCACCCGGCTTTTCGTGTCCGGAGACTGCGTGATGGCAGTGTTCCACAGCCGATTTCCCCAGCGCTCGCTTACATTTGGGTTTTCCTGGAACCGAAGTGGTTGCAAAGGTGTGAAATGAGCGGATGAAGAAATGAAGGAGATGGGAAGTGGCAGGGGATACGCGAGCACCCTGCCGCAAACCCAAGAAAAACTGTTGGAAACCCGACATATCTGTCGCGACATATTCCATGTGAATCAGCCGGGGTCGGGACCACTGTGTATACTTGTGCTGTGCGCAGATCGTATCAACAGAGGTTCCCTGTATGCAGTACTGTCAGTTTGATTTCGGCATATCATTATAGTTCCAACTATAATGATCTCATTAAAGGTCAACTACGTGTTCAGATGAAAAGCTGATATACCCCTTGGTGAAACCCGCTTTTGGTAACTGATTCAGCTTAAAAAGTGACCTTGAGAAAAAATATATGTCGAAGTGTAAAAAGTAAACACTAATACCTTTCTAAGTTACTAATGATACTAAATATTTAGAGAGTTACTACTAAATCTCCTCATTTGACGTCTGCAAGTCAGAGTTACATTAAAACGTCTGGGTATAAATTGCTCCGTTAAACAATCGCGGCAATTTTCAATTCAGAATAAGTTTTGGAGTCACGCATCTTCGTCCGAAATCAATCTTTCCTTTACAGAAGCAGTAAAAAGTAGCCCATCTTGTTTCCTCTTTTCAAAACATGATTCTTTTCGAAACTGCTCATGATTCAATGAAAAATTACCAGTAATTCTTACTGTTGTTACAGAATTTTCTTTCAGTTGATGTTTCTTTATTATGTGACCCAGAAAACTTAGAAAAAGTAATTCTTTCTCTCTTAAACAAATTGAAATTCTAGAAATATCTTCTCTCGCCTTTTACCCTTCCCTGTCTTGATAGGAATGAACCTCAAATTCCTCTCACTGAGAAGTTGCCGGAAAAAGATTCCTTCTATTTGGCTGCAGTTAGTGTAGTAGTTTGAATGGTTTAAATCTGTCAATCATTAAGAGTTCGGTCTACGTAGAATCGACTAAGAGCCTTATGACTGGAACAGAGCCCTGCCAAGCGTACTCAGTAAGGAGTGTATCAACTCTGCCTTGGTAGGCATCAGTGCACTCTGGGGTCGGTTGGTGCCACTAGCTATGGCGTCGCTGGTGTCTAGCAGCTGGCGCTCCTAATGAGCCTCCGTAGATCCCCGCCAGTTCTAGCTCTAGCGGAAAGAGATGAAGTGTACAAATTGCCCTCAATACTTGCTGTACTGCAGCCAGGAGCTCATGCGATGACATGATCGAAAGCTCCCCTTTTCTATATATTACCGTTCTTAACGTTTTGAGGTGTGTGTCTTGTCCTTGGCTCGTCAGTTACGAACAATACGAACCGTACAATGTTTTGGGCGCATTTATTGGCTACAAATCACTATTTCATGTAGTTTTAATGCATTATACTGTGTAACGATAAGTATCTAAATAGATGTAATTTATTTATCATTCAACCTTCTTAAATTTCTTTGATATTTAGTTATCGAATTGAGTGTTGAATGGTAGGAGACAATGCTAGGTATTAATTGAGTTTTTTGTAACCAAGATTATGACAAATTAATGTAAAAGTTAATCAGTGTATAAATAAAGATCATAAAATAAAATGGGAGGATATTGAGATTTTGAATAAAGAAGCTAATTTGAAAAAAAATATTCATATTACAGATGTATTTAAAAACTATTCCAAATTGTAGAAATTTTCACATTATCTTACGTTTATGAATGCTTATTATGATTTTTTGTTAATGTGTATTATGTAGTTATGTACTTTTTTGTCATGTAACTGTGCATTTAAGTTGTGTCTATTAGCCTGATGAAGACTTGAACAACAGTCGATACGTTGTTAGAAATTGTAAATAAAAATTGATTATGAAAATGTTCGCTAAGTAGACTAAATGAAGATTATCTCTTTGTATATCTTGTTAGATGAAGTTCCAAAGTACAAACTAAGAGTCAGTATAATTATGATATTTTGGTTACCAACGATGTATGACCAACAGTATAAATCGATGGGGGTTACCATGTTTTCAAGAAGGAAATCAGTGTCAGCGATGGCTTTTAATGCTTCAGGATTCACAACAATGCGATTCAGTTTTAGTTTTTGGCTTAGAGACAATGTTGCGGCCTTTGACCAAGGAATTCTTCGATTCTCCGAGAATGAATGCTGAAGTGCTCCCTTAAACAACATCGAGAAACATACCTCTATAACGACCTCTATTTGAATAGTGTTTTTCAAAAACCAAAATTTGAAGGAATTTTATATATATTTGCATACAGCTCAGACGCAAGCGGGAATTACACTCAATAAGGCAGATCATCAAAGGATTTCCTGAAAAATACCTAAAGATATCAATACTCGATAACAGTAATTTAAGAAAAACCTTCATGAAGCCTGTTTACCAAGTAATCATACAAAGGGTGAAGGGATCTATGGGAATCATGCGGGATGAAGTGACAGGATCAATGGAACGATATGTTTTGAACATTTTAGTTTTTACTCTAGCTGAGGAGAAAGTTAAACTCATGGGGTTAAAATGATGAGCTGCATAAAAGCAATGCCAGTACGTAATGCAATCAAAAATGATCTAATCAGAAATTCTTCTAAACAAGTAATCACATCATCCCAATCTGTACAGTCGAAGGCGCATTTCTAATTGATACAATTAGATACTATGTATGCCTTCGTTCTTCCTCTCACCCTATTCATTGCGTCTTTTGCACTCTTCCCTCCGAGTAAACCAAATTGTCTCTCATTAAACAAAGGATTCTCTGTAATCATTTCTACTATTATACCATTTATTACTTTATCTAAGATATTCCCGCATACCGGAAGTAAGTACATTGGACGATACGACTTACCACTTGTTCGATCTGTATTTCTATCCTTGAGAAACAATTTCTTACTCCTTACCTTGCACGCGATTGGGAAGTAACCGTATGTGAGACAGCTATTGAATATGTTGATTTGCTCTTTAATTATGCTAACCTTATATGTTTATATTTTGGATGTTATTCCCTCAAATCAATAGCTTCTCCCAACCTTAAAGCCATCAACAATCCTCTTCAATTTTTTCTATTCTCTCTATGTTCCATGGCTCAAAATCATCATCCATGAGTGGCTTCCTCTACCGACTAACATTGTTTCCTGCAGAAATTCTTCCCCTGTATGCATCCAACTCGTTTATCCAAATATTTTGCTTCACACAGTTTTCCATAAAGTAGCATCAATCTGTTCAGGGTTATGCACTGCACATTACTTCCTTTTCCACTATTCCTGAACCTCTCCGTCTACATCAAAAAGCTAACTTTATACATGTGAGACCAACCGCTAAACTCCGGAGGCGGGTCGAAGCTTTAGTTGATAGAATCGGAAAAAAGAACGGATAAAGTGTTCTAGCTGATGTTCTTTATCAGTGGAGGAAATAGGAATTGTAAATTGTGTATCAAATTCGTACTGAGAAAATATATTTCATTCGTTGCGAATCAACGGTACTTATGTGTATTGCAGATTAATGTTGTTAATACAAAACCTTTTTGATATTTTAATTGCTTATTTCTCACTAATGGACGTCTGTTTTATTTAATAAGATTGGCTGTAATGTAAAATATTGCAATTGGAGATTAAAAAACCGACGAATTACTTTCGTGGGACCAGCCCCAATTCCTCGTTCTCCTTCATCTATTATTTTATCTTCAGGCGAGATACTAAACAATTAAAGAGGCCAAAGTTAAGCAAGTATTTCAAAGAGGTAGGAGTGTACGTGTTAAAAACTTATATTCAATACATGTATAATATTATCTGTGGAATATTTAAAGATTATTGATTGAATTCTTCGTCACAGAATTACGTCTAGAATTTCCATGTAAACGATTTATTTTATACCACACTAGCTGATTTCCCCAGTTTCTCTTGCGATGTATGTGAAAATATTTAAAGAGAAATTAGTAAATGTATAAAAAAATAATTTGTATTATAGAAAAAATGTTGTATATCAATTGAGTATTCCAAAAAACAGTTTTACACTTTCAATAACAAAGTGAATTTTGCAAGTTTTTACGAAAAAGAACATGAATATCCACTGGTGAGGGCTGGATATAAACTAAAAGTAGCGTAAGGTCTCTTCTAAGGGTTTTCAAACAATTTACAGTACGAGAGATCGTTCATGCGAGACGCGTCGAAACGCACAACTGTAATACCTGATATCATTACCAGAGACATTTTTTGATGAAAATGGAGTAATTATTTATTAAACTGTAACTTCAATTATATTTTATGTTGAAAAGGTTTTCTTCATATTGTAAAAGCCCGAAATCGACAATCCTTTTACTTTTCATGATAATACGAAACAAAAGTAAAAAATGATTTATTTTCAAGTATATAATTTCCTGAATTTTAGTTTAGTTTTTTAGTTTTTTACACGAATGTGTTTTCACGTAGATCCGGAATGTTCTGTTTCTATGAAGAATTACCAATAAATAATTTTATGACAAAATGTAGACATGGCATAGTATCATATTACTGAAGTTTATTTCTCAAATAGCAAATGTTGTTTCGAATAATTTCATTACGAAACATGAGAAACGTGTGACGTTTCACAAGCGTTGTTTGATTTCATTTGTCCCTGTGTCCGAGAGGCTTAATTCTTTGGTGACGACACATTAAAAATATTCATTCGCTTGGAATATTTCCGCGTCCCAGTTGAAGTATTTTTGTGATTGGAATATTTCCGCCTCTTCATTGCCGCGTATTTTCCTGTGCGAATGGAATAAAGCGAGTTGCATCGTGGGATTAAACTTAATTATTACTTCTGCGCCACGCAGAGTCTCATCACGTAGTGTGTGCTGCACTCGCTCCACTGAATTATCAGTCTGGAAGAGATGAATGAGGTATTGATTGAACTTCGTTTCTCAGTATGCCAATTTACGATGAAATATACTTCTCCTTTGACAGTTAACAGTAAAAATATTTTTCGGGAAATGTACCTACTAAGAATTTATTTATAATGATGTTACGAAAAACTTTTTTATTGGGAGTTTGTTTGTATCGGTACATTGTTATGAATGAAATGCAAATTAAGGAAGTGATCATGTGTATTGGGATATCCACGCGTAGGAAACTTATTTAAAAAAGAAAGTTCACGTGTATTAACTGTCCAATATAATAATGGTCGAGGAGCTGAAATATGAAGGTGAGTCATGCACATTTTTTATTAAAGTTTTTCTCACCTGTGGACAAACGATTTTGATGAATTTCTAATCTCAATTATAATGTGACCATTGGAAATGGATCACTAATTCTCATGTTCTAAACAGGTTTCGAACCACGTCCTTCGCTCTATCTTAGTAATTCGTTGCTCAGTAATTTGAATTCACAAGAATATTCAGCAAATAGTCGTTTCTAACTAAGGAGGAATGAACTTGAAAACTCAATTAAACAGCTTCAGTGCCACCAGGAGTGTCTCCGTATGCGCCCAACTCCTAACACGTGATCACTGACACACAGCGAGATGCTCTTCATTATCTTTTCCTTTCTTAGTAGGGGAATACAACTACCCATGCAAAAGGTGTATAAGCATTGGCAAATATTTGTTTGTAAGTTTTGAGGCTAATTTCTGTTAATTAGTGCTATACCAGGAACGAGGAGTCGTTCTTAGAATGTTGACTCTAAATTATGTGCTTTATGAGTTCCGAATATACCATTTGTTTTGTACCGCTAATCTCCAGTTTTGTGCGTTTGGACTGGAATAAGTCCATCGACTTGAAGTAATACCTCGGATATAGGAACGTACTGCATACCTCAAGTAAAATTAATTAGGAAACACTATCATTTAGTTTGCTCTCGAAGTTCAAGGGTAATCCGCTTGCGTGTGATTTATGCATGACGCGACAATTCGCTGAGACAGATTTATGAACCAAAGTATTTTATTTGTATCAGGAGATATTGAAATTGCTAATTTGAATGATAATCAACATCTTAATTCGAATGTTGCTTGTTCCTAAAATAAACTTACATTGTAATTTCTTGCGGAAATGTTGATGTGAAGAAATCTGAAAGAATAATCTATATAATTTCATTTTCGAGCGAAACATCATTAGTTTTAGGCAGGATAAAAACAATAAATTGATAAACGAACAAAGTAATACAGTAGAAAATATATGTCATTTTTTAAAAAAAATTTACTTTTCCATTTGACTCCTCGGACACATTAGAATGGGTTAACTGATTTTTTTATTCTGGAGAGTATACTGATTAGGAAAGACAATGTGTGTTTATTTACAAGTTGGAGGAAGACAGACGCGACAGTGGCACGTTGTCATAGAATAGAAAGAACATGTATTGTACTTCAAGTATTTCTCTTCTCATTTTATATTGTGATCTCTTTGCTCGAGATGGATAAACTGATATATTATGGAATAATATCCTGAATATATATTTTTTAATTTATGATTTACTTATGTACATTTTTTAGAATAAAATTATTGAGTTGGTTTTTTCCTAGTGCACCTTGGTATATGATATCGGAGGAAAAACTATAATTACGATTTAGAGACTATGGCTTCAGATAAAATAAAAATACGTTAATTAATTGTTATAGTTTTCTATCGCTATAAGAAAAAATGATATCTGAATTATCGTAAACACATTAGTTCTCCTTTATATTGAATGATTTAAGGGGAAAAATTCTTATTTTTTCTTGCTGCTTTTCATTTGATTCCTGTTTTTTTACTAACTCAATATATCTTCATTTTAGGATGAATTGTTTTTAGAGTCTCCAAAACATGATTTTTTTACGTTTTAAACGCTTACTACTCATGTTACGTCGAATGAAAATGGTAGACGGGACCGGGATTCGAACCCGGGACCTTGAGCTCTACGCGCTCATGCGCTTACCGACTGCGCCATCCCGTTCGCTTCCCGGGTCCGTCTATCATTCTCATTCAACTCATTTTCATTCGACGTAACATGATTAATCTGTTACCTGACGGTGAGGTTCACCGCAATCTAAGAGATTTCTATGCTTACTACTCGTAAACATTTTCCGTAAATATATTCATCTGTATATATGTGTAAGTTAATGAATGATACATATAACGTAAATCTCGCGTGATATGTTAGTTACAATCGATAAACATTTTGAATGAATTTCGAGCACCGATTTTTATAAATGTGTGTAGTTGACTTTTGTGTGTGCTCGCCTCTCACGGCGTTTTCGTGTCTATGGACCCCGTATCGCTTTATTTATCATCATTAATGTGGCAAAGTCGTAAGTTCACTATCATAAATAAATTATCGGGACATTGAAGTTTACACGGAAGAAATATATGAGACAAAAGAGATTTTAAAAGAATGTTATTTATGAATAAGATTTTAAAAGAATAAAAGAGAAATTCAATATTAAGATGCTCCAAATAAAGACAATTAGAGAAAGAAAAATAATGAGGAGGGAGACGCCTTGTAATGTCTTACAAGATGGAAACGAGACATCTGTTTCAATATATTTAAAAATAAATAATCACTGAATCGTTGAGTGTAACAAATACGTATCGTATGAATGCTAGACTCTGTCCTCATCCATTCTGTTGAAACATTCCCCAGGCTCATTTGCATCCCTTCTGTTCACAAAGGAAGGATAAGCTCTGGATACTTCTCTCCGAACGCGGAGAGCGCGTGCTTGTGTACTTGCGTCTTAGTGTTCGGAGCTAGTCACACATCGAGCGTCCTTTGAATAGAGACAACATCTAACCTGCTCCGTTTTCCCAAGAGGGAACTCACCCACTCGAGCAGTTGGGAGGGATTTCACTGTGGCGTGAGCTACAAGTGGATGGATTCTTTCTAGATTAATTGGAACAAATATCGCAGGTGAAAACTCTCCGTTTTCTCTTTGGGACGAAAGGTAATTGCACCGCAGTTGTGTCGTTCGTTTATATCGAAGAATATGAAAACGTACAAACCAAAATATTCAGTCTCAATTTCTCGATATGAAATTTAAATCATCACAATTGAGCCAAAGGGCTCTAACGACCTCGAAGTCGGCGAGTCGTAAAGCTCGAATAAAAAAAGAACAATCGAGCCAAGACTGCAATTTCTGAAAGGAATATAGGAAAATATCAGCAAATATAAATTTTCTTGCCTTTTATTCTGTCTAACGCAAAAACACATATGCTATTTTCTATTATACATCGCTTCGTTTTTTAGAATTCTCTGATTTCAAAATGACAGAGTATAAGAATATAGTATATTGTGGCAGAACGGGGTTGAAAGGTTAATTAATAAAATAATATTTAATTTGAAATTTAAACGCCTCGGTTAGCTCCTCTCAGGGTTCCACAATCTTGACGGGGTTCGATTTTTATCAGAAGGAAAGGACTATTCAATGGTTCCACTGAAGGAAAACACAAGACAAATAAATCCATTAATTAAAAAAACTATTTTTAATCACAAAAACATCCCCTAAGTAATTTTCCCCCAAAAGACACAAATAAAAATCAATCATTTGTCGACGCGCTACTGCCAGAATGGCGGCATTCCCTCCAAAAGGACACACATAAAAATCAAACACTAATGCCCTAGTGGCCACATTCCCACCAAAAGATACACAAGAAAATCACTGGCTTTACCATTTTACATTCACTAACAATCAAGTTTATCAACATTTATCATAATCAAAAAA
>NNCF01127278.1:90869-109201 GCA_002313205.1 Laupala kohalensis
GCCAAACACGTACTTACTAGATGTAAGTCCCCTGGGGGACAAAATAATTCATACTGATCAAACTGTCATGTATTGGCTTTTTTTTTCATGGGACTTTAGGACTCGTCAAGGTCGTTAGAGCCCTTGCAGGTGGGGAAAATGCAGTTTCGCACCATAGGGAAGGGCCGTAGAAACTCTTCCCCTTGTGTGGGACTCGCCGAATATCTCCACCATACCCACTAAAAAGACCCTCCTGAATTCAACAAATATCTAAATACAAAGATGAGAGGGAAGAAAAGGAAACAGTTGCCCAATACATTATATTGAAAATGAAATAAATTCTGAAAATTATAGATTTTAAACTACGGAAAGGAAGAATAAAAGGAAAGAAGAAAGTGAAGAGGAAAGAAGAATGTAAATTTAAACTCTTCCGAGAACTTGTGGGAGAAGCCCCGATCTACTTATAAATTTCAATAGTTTATTAACATCATCCGTTTCATTTCCGAGAATTATTGGTAAATCTGCAGCTTAACCAATTTGTCTCCTTATTCCCGTGTATTTTCTGCTATCAATCAGCTTTTCTGGTGATTAGTTACGCATAATTAAAACTTTGTTGATTCCCAATATGTTTTACTACGTATGATCTAAATATTTTACTATTTAGTCAGAATATCGCTTGCTTTGAAGAATGGGTTACTTTCGCTAAGACTTGATTCTTTTGGAACTTAAAAGTTCTCAATATTTATGGTATGAAAAAAATTATTGGTTATTTTTGCTCCATCATATTCTGTGATTGATGTGTATTCCTTATTCCTCCTTACATAAAGGTCGGTCGCTACCAACAAAACGTAAAAACAGTTTTGGTTTCTCATGTCAACATTATTCCTTGCAAATTGCGAATTTTTACGTACGAAATTATAAAAATAATTATTCCTTTTGTTAATCCAGATATAGGTTATCCCAGTTTCACTTCTTAATTTATAAATTTTTTCCTACCACAATTTATTTTCGTTGTAGACAATTCTGAAAAAAATCGGAAATTTTTTCGGACATGAGAAGACTAATCATTGAGAAATTACTATTGCTTTGACATTCAGTACAGGTAATAGGATGAAAACATTATTTAAACTTTACAAACCTGCAATATAAAAATGCACTACTACCAAAAATTTAAGAAATACCACGAAAAGTACACATGGAAAGGAATTTTACTTACATCTTTTTTATGGTGATAAGGGAGGTAATTTGTTCAATAATCACAAGACATGGAAAACCACATAACTATGGGTAATATTGTGCTTTTAGGAAAGTAAACATTAAAAAAAAATCTAATTTACATTTTTTCATATTTTGAAACTAAAACAGTAATCGCGGAATATAGAGACAAAAAAGGAAGATTGGAGAAATTTATGTAAATACCATCCCAAATCCTCACTACGTAGGTAATGGAGTAGAAAAAAATGATTGTATTTAAAAATGACTCTATAAAAAGAAATGTGTATATACTCACGTCTTAAGTATAGAGGTGGGTTTATTACTGGAGTTTGTTAATTAGGATTTTTTATTACTACCATTTCATTTATGGAGCGTAATTTGGACACTACTGCTTTTTAAGGCCAACAGAAAGTGCATAATAAGAAGAGTGCGTCTGTGAGTGTTCGTCACAAAAACAGTGTTCCCTGTTTGTACAAGTATTCGAATTGTGTGTAAGAGACGCCGTAACAAATAACTTGTCAACTAATATCCCCTTCCCCTCATTCGGGACATATGACATCTCATATAGCAATCACTCAATGTTCATCGGATGCATTCGCTATTCTTTTGACTTTTCCACCGCATTTTATGACGGGATATTTACCCGCCCCACAGCGTTTGATTTTCGTGAGTTGGAATTTGAAGCACTACATACCTGACCGAGGCCAACTACATGTTTGTCGTAGACGAGCGTGAATTAGCCAGAAGCTATCTCTATAAATGAAACGAGAGTGTTCCGTGTGTGGTGGGGCTGTCGAAACGGTGCGCGTGTTGCCACTCACCGCCTCCCATAATAATTGGAGAGCGCAGCTGAGGCGACGCGACGGCATTGCGCGCCGTGGGGCAGGTGGCCTGCGGAGCCCTATTACTCTTGGAGCGCCGCGCGAACACGCTCTGTTTGGGGCCAAAGAGGAGGGATTTGCACATTTTGCCACAAATCTTCCGCGCTCTCGTGGGAGCTATAATTTAATTAAATGTAGCGTCATTTGGTTTAGAGGTGTGAATTCCTAAGAATATTTATTTTTCCAATTGCGTATTTTTTCTGCTAAGTTAACCGAACACCTTATCTTTTATAGGTGCTTTTGTTAGGTTATAGTTCTATTCGGTCATCTTTGGGATGGTATTTTTTGTACCGTATCGTTAAGGTACAAATCATCATAGCGACAAAATGCTCTTTTTCGATGTATCTAAAATATGATTTAATTTCTCTTTACTTTTCATTATTTTTCATCGTGATCTCTGTTTCTACTGATTTAATTTCATGAATAGTAGGGTACCGTGTGGTTTTCTCAATGTCTACGGTAACATAGCATTCTAGCGTGTTCATTGAACAAAGTAACTGTTTTAATTTTTATTTCGCGGAAGTATTTTTTATTGACATCGATATGATCATGATTTTAATCAACGAGTTCTTTTTTGGCAAAATTCATTACCATTTTACACGTATTTGCCAAAATATCCTGCTGTATAAAGTTTGATGACTCTTAGGTTAATAAAAAAGCTTTCTCTGAGTAAATAAAGAAGGATGTTGACGTAAACTGATGATATTGAAACCAATAATAACCTCTCACCCCTAGAAAATGAAAGTTCTCCATTATCATTATTACACTCTAACAATGCTCTAGCACTCTGCATGATTTATCCACTTATTTATTCCTTCTTCCTCCATTGTGCTGTAAATAGAATACTTGATCGTGATTCGTTGTATACACTCATCTTTGTTAATCCCTTGTTATATTAGCCTTTATTCCAATGAGAGTTCCTCCTATTCATTCTTCTTCTTTCGCATTGTCATAGGAAAAATTACGTACCGCAATGGTACAAAAATCACAAAAAATTTTGAGATAAATGTTTTTTCTGGATTCCCTATCTTCAAATAGTATTAATTAGCACTCCGTCTTTCAGCCAATTAGCCAGTCAAATGGCGTTGATAGTGATAAAATTATTTAGCCAATCGTGTTTTGTTTCTCAGGAAGTTCCTGAAAGTATATTTGAATTATTTATATATTTAATGTTAAAGGTACCTCATTTGATAATTTTAGGGTATTTTTTAAGAAGTCTGAAAATTGGATTGATATTTTTTCGTGAAAGCTTCATCCTTGTGCAAAAACTAAAGAAACAAAAGAGAGGCGTTTTACCTGAATATTTGCGTGAACACATTTCTTTGCGCTAACATTCTAGAAGAGTACACTGGTGGTGGAACGTGCGATCCCTCAACCTTCGCAGCTGCCCCGTCCTCACTCAATCCAATCCTCGATGGCGCCTATTGCGATTCCTGAAGACTGTGTATTAGTTAAGTAACGGGAACGCAAGCGTTGAAATAAATCAAATTTCTTTCTTTTTGATTTTGGTTCCATTTTAGGTCCATTTTTTTATAAACACTGGAAACTTTGTGTGTTTAATTATACGAGTATCGTGAGGGTTCATTAATTAAAAGCAACTCCTTAATAACTTGCCAACGTTTCAGTCTTTATTTAAAACCTTCTTCAGGGCTAATAACATAAAGATGTGACTCTATTACTATCAGAAACAAGAGAAATTACTTAAACATAAAAATCATACATAGTGATACAAACAATATAATATGCTAGCATACCTCGTTAATCTATCATAAAAAACTAAATGGAAGATATGGTAACAAACTCCGCTCACTCTCTGGTATTTATCCCAGCACATCACACCACTACATACCATCATTGTGCAAACTAACAAAGAGAGATAAATACAGATTCTGTCTGATCATATTTTTTATATTTCATAACGTTGATGAGTTAGTATGGCGTTGTTTTTGTTGACAAGCCCTCAGGATACTCTCAAAATTATATTGAGAGGTCGAGATCCAGAACATGTTTACTTGGAGATCTGTGTGTTCACTTTCCTGCTGAAAATAATAGTGACGTATTCAGGACAATGACCGTCCCGAATATCTTAAGAGAATTTCCCCAGCTAACACCTCTCAAAAGTAGGCAATATTTTTGTTCCAATCAAAAGATGAAATAAATTAGCGACTAATATAACTGTTATTTTTATATAATACGTTCTCTACGATAAATTTTAGGAGACTTTTCCGAAGCAAAAAGGCCATATAATGTCAAAAATCGTTTACTCAAGCTAGAACGTACAGGAAAGTACGCACTGTTTCCTTGCAACTCTTTAAGTTTTCAAATCTATCTATTCCATGTACCTTGAATAAATTAAACCACTTCATCGGTTTTTCTACAAAAATTAGTCTCCAGAATATTTCTAAATTCAGCTTATTTACTTTCTCATAAACCACAAATATTATCCGTAGTTCTTTTTTTCCCATTTTCTTTTCTTCCGTCTTCAGAGCAGCTGAAGAGTTTTGAAGAAACGTAACAATTTGAAGAATTTCATGAATTTTCGAAGTTGTTTGCAAACCTGTAGAACGTAGGTGGGGACTGATAAGTATCGTCATGTAAAAGCTTCTGATCGGGACAGGGGAATTTCTTTTTCAAGTGCTTCGGATGTTACTTCAAGTCTCGTCCTCATAATAATAAAAATAATAGGTATTTTCACATTTGAGTAATTACGAGAGTGAATATGTCCATTCTAAATGTTCGACCGTTTACACTGTGTAATTACGTCGATATACCAATGTTTCGACGTGCCGTCTAAACAACACTTGGTGAGCAGTATTTTCACTTCGCTTGAGGAGTAATGAACAAGCTGGAGCGTGAAGTATCATTGATATTCTGTTGAGCAGCTTCGCCACGGAGATTGGTATAACTAGGTGTAATCAGGCTATTAAAATTAATTAACAAGATCCTATTTTGTACTTACATTTCAATTTTATTCATTACTAAAACCCGATAATAATGCGCACAATATTGATTCTGTTGTGAATCCACTGTAATGAGACTATCCACCCCTCAGAATTGATCAGTGCACCGCTAAGTATGATCGTTCATGGACAACCTTAATTTCAGAAATTTATAATTAACTCAGTTCGTCAAAATTTGGGTTGAATTTGACATTATAATAATATATCTAATCTGATTATTTAAATATCGTACTTTTTAGTCGTATTTCAATCCTTTTTTCAACCGTAGTTTCGTATACACTGTCTACTACGCAAACCAAACCATTTCTCCACGATTGGCTACTCCCTAAGGGAACCACTGAGACTTGAAAGAAGAAACCTTGGTGGCAATCTGAATAAATAATAAATGGTTGTAGTAAATATGTTATAAGTTCAGCGTTTGTTAAAATTTAATGGGAAATTTTAGTATTTTTTTCTAAAACGTGAGTGCGTGTACTTTTGTATGCGCACTAGAAGGGTAATTTACTTGCCTTCCACCTAACCGTTGTACTTGAAAGAGGGAATTGAGAATGGAAAGATGTTGGATTGCTGCGGAACTTATGGTACCGAACCGATTGGAACAGGTGAGGGAAACCCCAGCTGAAAATCTCATCTGGTTCGCCCGAGCAGGGATTAAGCCCACGCTCAGCGGAATCGTGAAAGGGAAGTCCACCACTAGACAACCGCTGTCGGTTAATGACTTCATTACTCACCTGTTGGTTAATGAAGTCGTAATATGAATGACCTCATTACATTATTATTACAGTACAGCGTCGATTATCCGAACGTTCAATTAACCGAACTGTTATCATGGGAAAGAATAGTTAGAACATTAGCGACGATGCCAAGCGCTCTAATTACCTAATGTTGGCGAGTCCTAAAGTCCCTACAATAATAATAACAATTATATAATAATTATTATTATTATTAGTATTATATTATATTATTATGTTATTACATTATTATTATGTTATATTGTTATTATTATATTATTATGTATTTCCAATACGTACAAAGACCAGTCAGCTCTACAGAACTTATCATGTCTTATTCGACGAATAAGTATATTTTTTTAATTATTATTTTTCGTGTTTTCCATTAGAGAATCTAATGAATTTTCAGTATCTGAATGTTTGCTTCTCCGAATCATCCCTGAAATCATTAGTTCAGATAATGGAGACTCCGTTGTACTTTTTCTCTACTAATTTGTGGCTTGATCCGTACGAGTTCTAATGACAGGCAGTGGTTATTACTTTTATCCGTGACCAAGCAAATGAATACTCCCTGTATTGAATGTTATTAATAACAACACTGATAATGCACACGCAATATGAAGTTTTCGCCTCGGAATAAGAAAAATAAACATTAATTCATTGCAGGGGCTACAGACTTGATTCTCTTCTTCGGTGGCAACAGCGAAAGTTTGGCACGCTTTTTAATTTCGCTACTACGCTGGCGCTGTAAATTCGGGAAAGTCAGTCAAATAATTTTGTTTTATTTATTGCCTACCTGTCTTCCAATAGTATTTTTTATTCATTCATTCATTCATTCTTTGTACCTAACTTTACCTGATTAAAATGTATACTGCAAAGTGCTCTAATGACCTTAAC
This sequence comes from Laupala kohalensis, assembly GCA_002313205.1. Classification (NCBI taxonomy): domain Eukaryota; kingdom Metazoa; phylum Arthropoda; class Insecta; order Orthoptera; family Trigonidiidae; genus Laupala; species Laupala kohalensis. The sequence goes on from NNCF01127278.1 coordinate 97,533, forward strand.
GTTGGCGAGCCCTAAAGCCCCAAGGAAAAAATGAAATGTGTACTGCAAATTATTGGTAATATGATGAATCTCTTCGTATGTCCGCTTTACAGAGAATATGACATAACGTCCGATCGTTACCTGTTGGTCGCTATTAAGATGCTTCTCTTTGATGATATTCATGCCTTTGCATATGCCCGATGTTTCTCAATTTCTCCGCGGAGTGAACACATGTAATAGTACATAGGTTGTTCACTTATTTAACTAGCTACTTGACAGTTATTCATCCTCCGCTTGTACCGGCAGAATAAAAACGCCATTGGGTGTGAAATTGTGCGCAATGTCGTGCTTGTTTTCATGCTAATAAATTGGATATACTGGACACATGAATTCCCAAGGATCGAAGTGGAACTAACTACTCATTAATCAAATTGGGGTAAACAATATCAAATGAATAAATCAGTTCTTTTTATGCAGGAAAACTCTTTGCTCACTTCAATTATTGTGATGTAGTTGCATTATCAGAGTAGTTTGCTGTATCAGACAGAAATGTGAATAAATTTGAAAATTTAATTTAAAAAACCCTTTTATTCGTGAAACAAGACTCATTCTCTCGGAAATTAACTAAGTAGTCATCAAGGAAATTTTTTCCAAAAGTATATTTGAACTCTGTTAAGAAATGACGAACTGATTATATAAGTATGTGATTATGTACGTAAGGACGCACAGAAAACGTGATGCACTTGTACATAGTTTGGTGTGTTACCTACAATTGACCATGTATCTCTTCTGATATAAATGTAAGCATAAATCTTATGTTGAATTAGTTGTGTTAAATATTCAATTATGTACTTTTATGTAAGAAACCTCGAACTTTAAAAACATTTTGGTACACCGAAATTTGTAACCCATTCTCTTTAATGAGTGGATAAAAAATGTGTTATATATATATATATATATATATATATATATATATATATATATATATATATATATATATATATATATATATATATATANGGGTAAACACTGCAAGCCATTAATAAATAAAAAGGCTCTTACCTATCCCAATCGGCAGGTATTCTCAGGGATGAAATCTATGTCTTCTCTCCTAAAATCAATAAGAAGAGGGTGGGTTCGGCCGAAAAATCTCCGTGAAACACACACTAATCCTTCGTAAAGGAAACAAAACTTTTTATAATATTGGTTTAATTGTCATCATTCTTCAATGATACTTTTTAAGGATGAAAGTATGTATAAGGACGGCTGCTTCATGTTGGGGAAGTACTTTAGCTGCCGCAAACGGCCGAACATCAGTATGACTGAGTGACAGATTTTCAAAGCCGTGTGATAGCGCAGTTTTCATATACAATGGATATTAAAGAGCTCGATTCTAGGGCGGGATATTAATACACGTGTCTGATATCAGTGAGATTTGACGACTGTTATCACATAATTCAGAGATCTGTCCGGAAATCATGTTGTAGTTATTATCCATCGATCGGGTCTCAGTTTCAACATTGTTTGACAAAAATATTTACCATGTTCACTGAATTCCGTTTTTTCAACCTCTGTTCGATTATTTACCGCTGTAGTGTGACACATGTGACCGCGATGTGTGGACACACATGAACTTCTGTTCCCGTTGCGGAGATGATGGGAGTCGAGTCAAAAATGGCGGGTCGTAGAGGAAACATCAAAAACTGAAGTGGTCGTAAACAAAGTTTACGACATTGAACTATTAAAAACTTTGTTCCGTTTAAGGCATTTCGGATCTTTATACGCGTTAAAAATTTAATAGACCCTTGAATCGATAGACATTGATGTTTGGTTGAATGGTTTTATGGTTGTGACTTTTATGTAAGTTCTCATCCACCCTAATAATAAGAGAAAGATTTCAGACCTGGCCAATCCTTAGTTTACTTTTCGTAGTTGATGTCAAAGCATCTGTATATTAACCAATGTGTCCTTTATTTTGGCCTTTAAATATCTTTTATCAAAAATATCATTTAACAAACAAAGAAACAATAGGCACATTATGGACAATTTGGAGGCCTTATTTGCAGACGCTTTGAGGAGAAGTCTTCTGCTCCAGAACCAGAGGACGAGTGTGTCGAGTCAATGACGATGAATGTCTGAAAGTCGAAACGTGGCTGCGCACCGTCGCGCGCCGCGCGTCAACACGTGACGTCACAGTCGAACACGTATCGAACTGCAGGCATCGATCGTCCATCTTCGTCGATTGGACTTGATACTAGAGGATACCAGAACGTAAGGTTATTTCAAATTGTTCTGGCGAGGAAACTTAGAACGAAGTTCCTGTGCATTTCTTGATGATTTAAGGCTCGTTTATTAATTCAATTTTCATCCTCTTCTTCTCCTCCTTTTTAAACTCATAGGTGTGGTTTTTGAATGACCCTAGTAGTTGAGGAAATAATCCACAGAAGCTCAATTATCGATAGATGTCACTCATTTGCATAAAAGCGTTGAGTCCACAGTCTATTCACTTGAAATAAACTCTTTGTGGTCATAATTGTTCCGTGTTACATTAATGTGGCTTGTTTACTGGAAAACATACATTACTGGTGACATACCCCGACTTTCAGTGTTTTTGCTTTACTTCAAACAATCTCTTGGTAAAACATGGTTCGGTGAATATTGATGAATTACTAATTTGATTATGCAAATTACTTTTACTCGTCGCTTAACATAACTCTTAGTAGGCATGTAAAATAACTTTTACTAAAGAACAAACAGATCAGAGAAATTCATTGGATTCGTTTGAATAGTATCCTTTTCTTTCAGATACCCTTCATATATGTTTGCGAACATATATTTCAATTGGCAGTCTTGATGTTAAATGTCCCACGTCTTGAATTTTTTGGGTGAGTGGTAAAATGTATTTCCAGTTATCACAACAAAAGTTGAGTCTGCGTGTTTATGGAGGAGTAGACTAATTAAGCACTAACTATGCAAGGGATGTTAGTTCGGTCCGCGAAACATATTGGTACTTGTCTAGTTCCATAAAAAATCTTAAAAAAACTTATTTCTTAACTATTGATGTACTATTTTGTTTCCAATTTTTATGAAGATTTTATTCCTCTAGAAATATTAAGAAGCAGAAAAAAGAGTGTTTCCTGCAATTTGATGAAAGAGATTCGTAGTTTCAGTATATTGAATAGAATATTAAAGCTAATAAAGATAATGTAATTCAGTATCATTGACGTTTAAGTGTAACAATTCTCCTAAACTATTGAAAAGGGATTTTATAGCATGTAGTACGTAAAAAGTCTGTTTCGGCAAAATGTCGAAGAAATTAGTTTTTGAATAAATTGTAAAAAAAAAATTCATCTATTTTGCGTTGTATCAATGATAATGCATTAAGTATAATGTAACATGATTTGGTGCTTACCGTTTTATTATAAAATGATGAATGAGGATGTAAATGTAAATAAATTTATTGTCAAAAAACAGTACAAACTGCGTATGACCACGTGGAGGACAATAAACTAATTTAATAAATGGATGATAAATAAGGTTTTATTATAGGATGGTAAATAAGGTGATAAGACTGGTGCAAGTAAAACAGAGAACTAGGATGCTGTGTTGTCGATGACAACGTCCAGAAAATAGGGTGAGAAAAGCAAGGATTTGTAACCTCATAAATGCGAATGGGAGATGAGTAAAATCCATGAAATAAAATGTTTCACCAATTTCACGGCACGAAACCCACCCCACTCAAAAAGAATGAATCAACTTTTACTCCTCTTAAACCCTTCAAAATGCTTATTTGGAAGAACGCACATTATACATATAATCTAGATCTTTGCATAGAAAACGTAGTACGAAATATTAAATCCACATTTTGGGTGAGAAAGTCAAGCAGATTTAAGCCAAGTTAAGCAGATTTAAGCCCTGCATATTTAACTCCTTTTCACCGTCTTCCAGTTATAATTGCAAAAAATGATTTTTTTTTTACATTTCCAAATAAAGAAAACAATATCAAATCGACATCCTTTTTATTAATAATACATACTTAAAATATAAACATGAAAAATTACTATTTTGGAAAATCATTTCTTAGTTGGTCCTTACATCGCAATAAAAATGCACTCTCGAAATTCCGTGTTATCTCTACTAGATTTTGTTGTGTGTTGATACAAGAATCAGTCAGTAAAGACTTACAGCTGCTTATATACAGAGAAGTGTGTATGGGGTGATAATATATGACATCTCAATAACGTTCAATAATTTTCCTAAGGGAACATATTTTGCAGAGAATGTATTCAAATTAGTATTACTTGGTGACTATTTCTTGTAGGATGTATGCTATTAAATAAAATGTGTCAACATTCACCTTCAATGACATTACCTCAATACAATTATTTATTTCGTGTTACTAAAAAACTGATAACTTTACAAAGCAACATTTTCGCTGCGAATCCTTTTTAATATTACGTGTGGAGTAGGTTCATTAAAAACACTCCTTTATTCTGGTCCAGAAAGACCACGGAAACAAAAGTTTATGCGGCGAACCAAATTACTACATACAAATTACTATTACACAATATTACTATGAATTTTTTCTGATAAAGCAGTTAAATGTTTGAAAATAATTTCAGAGCGGAACTCCTAAAGTGCAACTTCCGTGTAAACTTTGCAGTCCCACTCGTGGAGATAACCTTTTCGTTTCGGTCAGCGAAGTTGGACGTTACAAATACAACACGCACACTTGGCTTATCGTCGTGGATCTGCAACTCGAAGCGAAAAGTTGGCCTCTCTCTCGCATTGTGTTCGACATGCAGACACCAGAGTTCGCACGCTGTCTCGTGTCGGCTTCAGTGGAGGCGGAGGATTGGAATGGGGAGAGCAGTGAACGCCGATTCCTCGGGGAGAAGCAACAATTAGGGAACGCGCGATGTTGATTATTTTCACCCTTTTCATTCTATTTGTGGAAAGGAGGATGAAACGGTAGATCATGAATTTCGGAATTGTGAGCAGTATGGGGAAGAGAGGGCAGAGTATCTATTGTTTTTAAAGAAGGCTGGAATTTGGAAGATCAGAGACAGGCAAGAATTGATACGGACACGGGAAAGATATGAAAAGTTCACAGAATATGTCACTAAATTAGGAATGATACGAGATGAATTAAAAAAGAAGAAAGGTAGTGGAGAAGGAACAGTGAGACACGCAGAAAAATGAGTCAATTACGAATATGAGACAGACGAGGAAAACAAACGAGGAAGGACAATACACGAAATGACATGACAGGAGATGCCCCCCTGGACCCCTTACTCCAATGGCTCCCCAGAGAAAAGCGGACAAAAGGCGCGAAGATATTAAGATGCGGTACCCTTGCAATGACTATGTTGCAGGCAAGGTGATTAATAGGATTCAGTTATGTAAATAAATGTGTCATAATGTAAAATCCGTAAATAAATAAATTAATATAAATACTTACCCTTTTCCTTGTACATAAAGATACATCAATTTTAGCGCATCCGTCTTTATACTTACTCTTACACCAAGTAAGATAGTGTCTGCTTGTTGTCGATGCACCAATCTTTGTATATTTTATCTCTATCTTTAATACTGTAAGTAAACATACATTCTGAAAAATTACTCGAAAATGGTTTTCAATTTTTTCTTTAAATTTTGCGCTCAGGAAGCGTAATAAGTAAGTAAGTTTTTCGCATATGTCATTTGAAAGTTCAGTATACGAGGTGCAGAAAAGTAATTTCACACCACATCTGAATAGTATAGAAAATCATTTATCAACATGTTCTAAGCAAAGGGGGAATAAATGATTGGAAAACTGAAATCAAAGATATAACAAACCTTTCAAGTATATAAGTTCCTGAGAAGTAATATTTGAAACAATGTAGCGCCAATTTAACATATAATATCAAAAAGATATCTTCGAGGCTTGGTCAACAATAAAAAAAGGATTCTTTCTTTTACAACGCCAACGTTTCGGCAATTTATTTTGCCTTCATCAGGGCTACAATGAACATATACAATTTACATTATTTACAGTACACTTTGAAACATCTTGTTAACACATCATATATTGATGATTACTCCCTATCTAAATATGAAAACTGACACAAACCCATACCCAAAATATCCTCTTATACAAAACCACACACCTGTATGCTGTGAAACCACACCATCATCAATAACCTCCAGCCATAACCTATGAACACACTCCATCTCTACAACCTTCCTGGTGTAGGTCAAACACAAAAACGGCAATTCATATGCTCAGCCATAGCGAAACAAGTTTACCACTGCTGCCAACTCATTTGTCAATAATATTTTTTGTATATGTTACTTAAATTGTCAGTATCAGTTTATATATTACAAGTTCTATCACTTAACTTAGTGACATGAACCATTTCTTTTATTAATGTGATGAAGGCAAAATAAATTGCCGAAACTTTGGCGTTGTGAAAGAAAGAATCCTTTCTTTATTGTTGACCAATCCTCGAAGATATCTTTTTGTTATTTAATATATTGGTCAACATCAATATTAACATATAATTTACAATATTTATGAAACATATGTATTACGTACACAGTTTAAAAATTAACTCCCTCGAACGATGACATTGCCTGATCCACGTCCCTGAAATATTCTGTTGCGTGAGACCGATGACCCAACCATGTTTCTTAATTCGCTGTTTTTTCTTGGCAATCACTGTTATTATACCCTTGTTATTTATGCACTGATGAAAATGTTTGAAATACTAGTATTTAAAGACCAGAAAACAAGAATGGCAGGAAATCTGTATTTTCGACTTCGTTTAGGAATAAAAAATTTAATTCGTTTTGTGTGGCCGAGCACATGTACTGCGTTCGACAATAAATTGATATCTTGAATAAGTATTATGAAACGTGTTGTAAGTTAAAGATAAATGAACGATTTTTGTTTTGGGTTACCGTCGAAAATTTTTAATATGATTGATGAAGACATTTTTATTGATAGAAAAAAAATTTAATTAATAGAAATATTTTATATTGATAAAACATTTTTTACTAAATATTATTATTTAAAAACATTAACATTCTAAAGAGCATCAAGAAATGTACATTATTCACTACTTATATGTTCATGTACATACAGTACATATCAATAAAATACTCCTCTTTGACATTTTGGGAGAAATTTCCCTTTAAAATATGTTTCAAAATACCACAACTTTTTTTAAATCCTAAATTTATGTTTAAGCATTTACTGTATCGACATTCATTGTGTAATACGTAGAAATATTTTAAAACTGTTAATTGAAATTTGTGAGAATTGCAAATTTGGGGGCTCATTTGACACAGAATATACTATAAACTAAGGACTTACTTAATAGGAATATATTAAAAAGTGGACATTTTTTAAGGTAATGTATGCGTATTTTATAGACTTCTCAAATTAAAATTAAATATTTTTAATAGGTATAAGTAAAGGTTCCCTGAAGTCAGTACATGGTACGAAACAACCTCGTTTATTGTTTCTGATCTAATACAACTTGTCTCCCAAACAAAACATTTATTCTATGAAGAACATATTTTGGAATGCGTGGTTACTTTATTGCATGAAAGTCATGTATGTTCATTGTTCTCGCAAAAGGGCTTCTCATGTAATCTTTCTTTAAAGATGTTTGCCACTTTAAACAATTAACAAATTTGGTTACTATTCAATATTGTTAATTGTTGATTATTTATTTGATGAGTTAATGTATTTTAGTTAAAAGATTATATTTATAAAAATTTTATTGTAAAATAATGAATTCCAAAAAGAATTTTTCCCGTGATCCTTCCCCGGTCACCCTTGACTATTGTCAAGATCCGCCACTGTACGTTGATACATCATATTCCTTGTCATAATCTTCATCAAGATGTGGGCTGACTTCATTAAATAGTGGTGAACCAAATTGAAGTGCGTCGCATACTAATAGGTCGGAGGTGCGACATATGTCGCTTCTTCATCCCAAAACACCTGTATTTGAAAATTTTGAAAAATAATAATAAGGTGACTTTTGTTATATACTGACATGCGAAGCCTATTTGTTTTATTCAAGAAATATTATTCCGAAATTTATTTATATTGTTTTCCTTCTTGGGGTGTCTATGAAGGGTATAGAGAACACCGCTCAGAGCAGGTCCTATCCTCACCGCTGTCTTTGCCAGTGCATCGAGCGAGCGAGCATTGCAACATCTTCCTTTGGTGCACGTACTGACTCTGCTCGGGTCACGCGTCGGAGTGGAATAAGGGAAGTTTCGCGGTTTGCAAACTCGGGTATTGCAGCTGCAGTGACTGTCTGAGCTGTTGGAACGAGATCGGAAGGTGGACGAGACCCATCTACCAATTGCGAATACACGGAAAATTACTTGGCTGCCTTACATCCGTTAGAAAGGAATGATCCTTTCGTATTCTTCCATTTTACCTTTTACTTCTCTTTGAGATCTGCAGCTTCTGGAAGGAATGATAATGAAATATTAAAGATTAGATAAACATAGTCTTAGATAAATATCTCAGCTACCCAGCTGAACACTGATCTCACGTTTCCATGTATTCCATAGTCCATCTACACCGAAAGATATTTGTTGGTAAACCTCACGATTAGATGCAACGTTAGGACAAAGTTGCAATCTTATAAATATTTACCTGTACTTCTAAACTTATTTTATCAGAATACCATGGGAAAATGCTGCATGGATCTCGGTAACATATTCTTTAGAAAATGAACCGAACAAAAGTGGTGATAAGTTGATATGTTGAGCAAGATTCATCAGATGTGCATGTGATCTGGCAAGTAACCAAACTCCCGGATGAAGTTTTTGCTAGTCGCTACTAGTTGCTGACTCAAGTTTTGTAGCATAAGTTTATAGCAATATTACACTCGGATAATTTAATTAAAGTGAAGTAAAACCCACCGAATGACAAAAGTTTAATTAGATATTAACTTGAATAGATAAATATTCACCCTCTCTTCAATTTGTCCCTTGAAAGGGTTTAGGGGTTGGCGCACTGATCTCGAAGGTTCGTGGATCGATACTTGTATGATAATTTTTTATTCATTTTTTCAATATGGCCGATGATTTTCTTGTTTACTAGTGCAGCGCTGTATAACTTATCTTCGCCCGCGGTGTTGCGACAAAATCCGAGAGGCTCAAAATCCAGTAGCGACAAAACCCCACAAGTCAGGTAAAAGACCCTTCCGGTTTATCTCCGGTGAGGAGGGGGAGGGGTGAAGTAATTAGTCTGGCCCCACTGTTATATTCATTTCCTACTCAGAACTCCCAGTACAGGTTCCTAGAAAAATAACCATGAATCTCACATATATTAGACGAGAAAAATGATACGTCACTAAGATACACGAGTAAAATAAAACTCGAATCACTTTATACGATGTCTAGTTACTGAGATAATCGACAAGTTACTGGGACTATCTTGTGTATTCCCGACAATGTTAACTCTTCATTCGTATTTTACACGTTTTATTCGCATATAAGAAAACATTAAATATATACTATTATTATGTATGCATGTATTTTCGTTTCGGTCAACTAAGGACCATGAGTGTTAGTAATTCTCAGTTCTGTGTGAATTTACTCACTAGACACATCGTGAATTTTTTGGAGGAACAGCGACTAGATAGAACCCAGATTGTTGTATCCGAGTATTATAACTACGGTTGTTAGCCGCAGAGGGTGAACTTTTCAAACGCCGCAGCTATATGAATTGAGACATAGAACTGAAAAGCTACAAGTTTTTCTTGCCCTACCGGGAATTGAACCCTGGATGAGTTGGTGACGAGCGAGAGGCTATTATTATTATTATTATTATTATTATTATTATTATTATTATTATTATTATTATTATTATCCCTTCTTGCACGGTTTAAAAGATGTAGAGGCCGGTTCTTTCATATTTTCTCCAGAGAGCAACCAGCTCTCAGAGGAGGAAATATGTTGTGGAGTAATTTTACAACACGTTCCTAGAATATTTTCAGTTCCGAGGAGAGCTATTTCCTGAACATCCCTTTCAAGCGGTGTGTCGGGAATCATCGCCAAGTTCTTGGACATTCCGCGAGGTGTCATTCCCAGAGCCCCAATGATTATGGAAATGACAACTGTTTTTAATTTTTAATAACTTTTACTAATCTAATTTCTTTCGAAAAAACAGAGGAGCAGAAGAGGGATTAAAACGTAAAAAAGAGACCAAAATCGACGTTAAAATTGAAAAATAGACTTCAAACTTCAAAAGCAGAAAATATGACGAACAAATGCCAAATAAAATTAATATTTTTATAACCAGACCTTCGTGTTCAGGGTTTTAAGAATTAAGAGCTATACATACTGCATAATGAAAAGAAAAAGACATGTCATCAAAATCCGGAGCGCGTTCTTCCCTGCGCGATGTGTAGAAATGATTCTCAGGAATTAAACATCGATGTAAACACATGCTTTGGGAGTTAGCCGCGCGTACCTTTTTATGAGCACTCGATTGGCTATTGTCTTAGCACGTGATCTAGATAGCATTGGGAATGGGGAGACGCGAGGGGAAAATGATGGCAATTCGCCGTGTATCGCTCTCACTAGTCAAAAACCGTCCGGGGGAGACGGTTTTTCATCTATCGAGCTTTTCGCGACTTGGAATCTTCCGAGATAGGCATAGTTGTTTGGAGTCGTAGTAAATTCTGCGAAGCAGATCGAAATTACTTTAGTAAGATTTTTTTCGAGTACGAAGTATTTTTGTCACATATAAAGCGCTCCAAGTGAAGCACCCAATGTCCGGCTGTATAACGCGAAAGTTAAATTGCGACGTGAGTTATAAGCATAAATACGCTGTTGAATACGAGAATTCGCCTCGGGCTAGAAGCCGTGAACAGTAGGACCGTACGGCGGACCGTCGTGCCAGCGAGCAACAGACAGGCGGCGTGACCAAGGTCGCACCCGGAAAAGGACGAACGGGCGGTACGAGGCGATCAGCTGCGAGTACGACGAAGTCATATATTATGGAGAAGGCTGTAGGACGAACGAGCTATTTCTACACACGATTTCGACAAAGATCCATGGGTTGTGAGTATCTGTCTCTGTGAGACGAAACTTAATGGACGTGGCATCAAATGATAGGGACTTGCAATATTTGTAATTCCATGAAGTACAAGTATGTTTTAAGAGAACGGCCCATCGAAATAAAGATTTTTGTAATGTATTTGTTTTGTAGAAGAGAGAAGAACTTCAAGAATCATTTTAGATGAACAGTTTTATTTTTCTCTGCACTTAAATTATTTAAAGAGATTATAACGTGCAATATTATGTCATTAACTTTAAAGAGTATTAGTGATTCTTTGTATTATGAAATTTAAATGCACGAAAAAATATTAAATAAGAAGAACATTTTAATAGTAATATCGCAGAGTAATGTTTCTTTAATTATTGTATGAGGAAGAAATATTTGTACGTGTCAATTCTGTGTGAATATGTTCAACCTGAGAAATCAAAATAAAATTGTGATAATCTGCATCAGAGTTCCGAATCATTATTTTTTAATTAATCTGAATGTGTCTGTGTAATTAAAATAAATGTTATATATTTTTTATTCGAGCCAAGGGTACATTAGTATGTATATGTATATATATATATATATATATATATATATATATATATATATATATATATATATATAT
>NNCF01127278.1:111743-160505 GCA_002313205.1 Laupala kohalensis
ATATATATATATGTGTGTGTGTGTGTGTGTGTGTGTGTTATTATTGAATATTAATTTTTGCAGTCCGAAAGTATGTCATCTCGTAAACATTGAATATTGTATATATTTTACCTATTTATTAAAAAAATTATATCTTTCATGACTTGCAAGAACAGCACATCTTCACATTTAGCACAAGAAAGTTTCGGAGTGTTTTCCTGACGTAGAGTATGAAACGTAGTCTCCCATTGTTTCTGCCTGTGTATAATTTTCTCAGCAACTACTGTAAGGGTTTTATTCGTTTTCACGAATCATTTTTCACACACATGTGTATTATTTAAGGATTTTTTTGTGTAAATTAGCTGACCTCTGACGGTGAACACCGATGAAGTCGCAAAGAAATCAGCCGTTTGAGAGGTTTCCGCGTGCTCTGAGTAATTGCAGATACGTAAAAATAACGTATAGAACTATTGTTCATCAAAGATAGTTCTACTGAAAAGTGTGTTATCATATACTTATCTAATAAGGTTCACACACTTTATCGAAGAAAATATTTTTAAAATCGACGTGTTGAAATACTTTACTTTAAGCGAGTAATTAATGTTAGAAAAACCTAATCCTAATCAAATTAAATGTGTTCGATTGCTTTCTACCAAAGATAAAGACTCTTTGAATTGTGACATTTCTGCATATTTTACAGTGTTTGTGAAGTCGTAACTCTGTGTCTCGTACGCGGCGTCGGTGTCGCGGTCAACCGGCGTGAAGCAGTGGTGCAAAAAAGTTAAATTATTTTTCAAGTAAATTTGCCGTCAAAAACCTCAATACTGAAGGGTTTTCCGACAGTATTTCAGCAGAAAAACGTAATATATTGAACTGTAAATTTCTGTCCACTCTTAGTTGCAACCGAAAGTAATATAACTCCATAGCGTAGCCGACAGTGTAATGTAATTCATTAACTACTTTAACATTCAGAATACTCTTATTAACTTTCCGAGAGTTTTTCTCCCGATACAAAAATAAAATACATTATCCCTGCTAAGAGATTTCATTGCGAGCATAAGATAAATAATCACAACATCCTTTGTTTTAAGATTTAAAATAATTAGTTTTATTTATCGTATAACCATTCAAATCCTCCTACAATCATTAGTTTTATGCCATTTACGGGCTTAAGTTGAAATAAACTCAATGAGATACTTTAACTCAGCGTCGAACGCCGTAGCACTTAGACGACTGATGTTTTGTTCCAGAATAGAACAGCGTTTTTATAGATTTCTTCCCAGCGTTCGTCTATTTAAGAATAGTAACTCTACATTAAAAGGAGGATTAACTTTTCGGGAACGTGACGTCGTGGGACTGTGATTGAAAGTTTGGTTTGTTCGTCAATCTCACAGGGGTCTAATGTGCGGTGACTTAATAATGTAAGATTATTAGTTAATTTAATAGCAATATAAACTAGAACTTTGAACTTGGGAATAAAGGAAAAAATTGACCACAACTGATAAGGAAAGGCGGGTGTATCCACCTGAGTATCTATACCAGTGTAAATAATTTCTTTGCTGTGTTTGTCTGTGCTTTGAATGGTAACACTACCTCAAAAAAGAGAGAATGCTATCTAGGGAACGGGAAGTCGTAGAAGTGTGATTCAAATTATGTTTTATTCGTCTATCTCATACGAGAAAAACGAGTCGTCACATAACAATGTAAGATTAATAGTTCATTTCATAGAAATATGTACTAGGACTTAGAATTTGGGAATAAAGGGAAAAAAGAACCACAACAGATAAGGAAAGGTGGGACGACCTGTTATTGTCCCTTAGGAGGGTATTTTCCTCGGCACAGGTAAAGGGATTTCGGGTTTTGTCACACATTTTGTCGTTTGGGGTTATATCGCTATCGGTTTTTGTCACTGATCCTTTCCCGCATTTATTCTACACTTCCGATTGATCGGTCCGACACGGGATAGGGTTGGGCGAAATGTACACAGACGAATAAAACTAGTGCGTCGTGAATTTCAGCAACGAAATATTATTTCAAACTGAAAAATTAAATATTACATATCTTTATTTGAAAAATATTTGTAATATTTAATATTACTGTAAAATGTTTCGATAGTGTAATGTCTGACGAGGTAATTCCGAACACAATTCTCTATTTTCTCTCACCGTGCATGTCACGTAAAATATAAATGCAACAGCAGAGATTTACAAAACCCAGTGGTGCACAACAACGTTTGATGAAAATTTTAATGTAATAACTCGCGGGCTGTAAGAAAAGTTCACGGGTCTGCCCTTCCCGTCTCTCCCGTCGTTAAACAAAATAAAAGCGATGAAAATATGTATGAAGTATTTACGGGTTTGTAATAGTTTACGACAGTTCGCGAAGAAAAGCGCACATCAATACCTTCTAAGTTGAATTGTCTGAAGAATGTCGTAGCTAGATTTATTCAAGAATGAAAGGGTGCGTGTGTTTCCAACAAAGTGAAATAAGATCTTTTATGATTTTTTCCCCGCTGTGAATAGTCGGGAACCAATGAGGGGAAATGAAAACCCGAACTTCGAGTATTCGAGAGGGTGATTATTGTGAAAAGGTAATGCTAGGTTTTATGCTCAAGTAATAGACAATTTTTAATTTGTTTCTAATTCATATTGAAACATGAATGCTCAGAATGCTAGTGGGAATGTAATGCATGTTTTTAAAAAAGTCTTTTTTCTGTGAAGAAACCAAAGTCGCCGAGTTTTATCTGTTAGGCTGTTCTTTTGCACTGATTCCAAATTGTACTGATTTGCGAATTCGCGCAGCTTAAATTTCGGGTAATAAATGTTCCAGGGCGGATGGAAGCTGTTGCAGTGATCTCAAACATTGACTTTCACACTATTATAAATGTTTTGCACGCATGCTGGTGATAAAACCCTTAATTTCGGCATATCTCCATTTTGCAAAATACAAAGATAGATCCAAATTCATCAACTGATAATTCTGACATCAAAAGATGTCACTAGACGGTTATGACAATACAATGACTTGATTGTTCCCAGCACGGAGAGTGAATATAATGTATTCCAGTAGAGCAGAAAATTAAATGGATGTGCGCAATTATAATTCCTATTCATAGAAGGGAAGCATATCAGCTCCTGTGCGGATCCGGCGAAATAGGGAACAGCTCGGGAATATTGTCGGAGGGGTTAAGTTCATTAATGAAGCAAAAGCTTGGTTATCCGTAGAGCAACAATATAATCTTATGGACGTTCATTACAGAAGTGGGAGAATTAATCACCGTTTGGCATCAGTGGGCGGGAGGAGTGGCCAGCCGCGGTGGATCCGAATTGAATCACGGCAGCGTGGGCGCAGGCCTTGGCTGCGTAGTACGAGTGTTCGCGAAATGTGTCCCGCTAAAGGAAAACCATTACTCTGCGAGGAGAACGAACAGAAAACAAATCAAAATCACGAATTGAATTGGGAAAGTATAGATGAGCCATCTTAAAGGGAGGAGGTCATTGCATATGCATCCGCTGCCACCAGGACGAGGAAGACGTACGGGAGCGGGGAAACTAATAGAAAGCAATCGAAGTCATGAATCGAATTGAAAAACGATTCTCTAAGCAACTTCTCTAGTGAGGAAAGCTATTTCCGAGAAGAGGAAGAAAAGAAATACAAACTCCGAATGAAATAGGGATATTAAAGTCTCAACTCCTTTGAGGGACTGCTCTTTGAACGGTAGAAAACTTTCAAGCTTTGTTCTATACGGATTTTTCTCGCTACGTTGCAACCATTAACTATACAACATTTTCTCGATTTTTAACTTTTTCCTTCCCTTCTTGAAATTCTGAGCTCACTTTGAACTACACTTGACATTGAATGTGTATAATATTAGGAAAATCACAACTATTGGAACAAAATACTAAACATATGACAGACATTAAAAACATTTTCTTACAATAATGGTTTTAGCTTCTATTTATTTATTAAACGGTGATGTCAGACGTAGACCGATATATCATTGTAGATAAATCGTGATGTACATTGGTTAATTGCCAGACTGACATCGAGCATTATCCATTTACTTGGGACTGCGAATAAAGTATATTGATTTACTACAACATTAATATTTAAAAATAGGAATTATAATTTACTTTGAGAGCCACGCAGAAGTAATCATTTCTGCGAGTTATACCAAGTGACCGATCACAATTAATGCTTCATATGGGAGATGAATTTTCAATTCTTAAAATACTGAATTTCTGTCATCCGAAAACGATGACAGTTGTGTCTAAAGGAACCGAAGTTTAATGGTGGATTTTGTTTACTTCATAAATCGATTAACGGGTTTCGAGAGTAAACCTCGATCGAAGAGTCAGCATTAATGTGGACTGAAATAGAACCCTTATTGTGGTCAGTACATGATGCTATAACTTATTTCCAGTACGCCATTTGCTGTGAATGTTTTCCTTCTGCTCCTTGTTTTTACTTTCTCATTTACGTAGTATATAGAAAGTATTGTAATTGTGAACAAATTCGAAAGCGAAGTTTCGACGGAAATATCCGTTTTGGCGATCCCTGATTCTCAAAAAATTAATTTTTGGCATAACATCCGACCGTCTGTCCGTCTGTGCGCAGCTATTCTGACTAAACGGGTGAACCAATTTCATTCACATTTTCTACTTACGTTAGAATTTACTTGTAGATGCACGTGCTCTAATTTTGTTTTTACTCTAAAACAAAGGGTACTTCTCAAGAAGGTCAAAGTTTCTCAAAAACGACCCCAACGATTTCACTTAAATTTTCTGTATGAAGTTCAATTAATATGCATTTCATCCGCAGTCGCAGTATTCTGCTTGAAAATTTGGTATCGACGCAGTAAAATACTTTGTTTGCTACACTTACACATGAGGTTACTGTTTAAAGAAGCTTCAATAATATTTAACAGTTTAAATGGACTAAGCAGACGCAGAATAGACTTTTCGTAAAGTGAAATGAAATATATGGTAATGATAACATAGGGGGACAGCAAACGCACTGCAGATACGAAAATACATCAATTTCTGTCTAACACGAAATTACATTTACATAACACTTTTACTATATTTTTTTCACTCTTTGCTGCAGATGGAGAAACTTACATGTGAAAGTTTGTGCAATGGCATTGCATCACTAGTTTTTCCATTTGGCGGAGGCAACGATGGGTGATGTAATGCATTGTGTTTTGGCACCTTATGATGCCCTTTGACCTCACTGACGCTAAGCTGATGAGCATGAGATGTTTCTCGGCTGTTCAACGTCCAACTAGAGTCGCCGGGAATCCCGCTTGCGGGCTCTTGTACTGGTCCGTACGAAATGCGCCGGTTTTCGAAAGAGTTAGGTGAAGTTTTAGATTATGCTCTAAATTTGTTATTGTAAAGTTGATTGTTAACAAAGAGACTAGTTCGGTGTATTTATTATTTATTTATTTAGTTATTATTACCCCTGCACCCAACATAGTCATTCCAGGGGTTTTACACATTTCATTTTTCCGCTTTTTATTTCTCTGTTCTTCATAATTTTACCAGCTTCACCAAAAGCTACTAAACCATTATGATCATAAATTGACAATGATCTCATAGCTCCTTTTAAGTATCTAATTTTAGTACAATATAAATCAAACATTTCAAATTTATCACTCCCATCAATCAATATACTCCTGTTTTTAATGGTACATTGTCATGCACTTCTTATTCAACACATAACATTGTTTTTTCATGTAAATGAATATGGGAAAACATTTGTTACACATTTTTTACACAATGCCATCCCCAAAATGCTAAGGAACACAACATATTTTACTTTTGGTTTGAAGAATAGATGATCAACCATTTTGATCCAGAACCTAAAATTTTAGAAAAATCTTACCAACTTTACCAACTCTTTAAAAACGGATTGAGAGTTGGGATGGAGGGCCATGCTCGAGACCCACAAATTGCTTCGAATGTATGAAATGTTCTTGGGAAAATAGTGTGTGGAACGTGAAGGTACTCGAGTGTTCTTCTCCCAGTTACTTTCTTCCCAATTTCAAATCCCCTTCCTGAAATTCTCGTTAATTTTAAACGTTCAGAGGGTGGGAATGCTGGAATGAGCTCGTTCATGTTGGGAAGGTGGAACGGCAGGTTCGAGCTCTTCAAAAACTCTCTAGGGCATTCAACAAAACAGAACTCTCGCCTTCGAAGCACTGTGCCACTCAAATGGCGGTAATAATTTGGCACCAATCTGATGGGGTTTTGTGTGAGTTGCGAAACTGAATGAGACCTTTCACTGTGTCGAATCAAAGAAAGAGTTAACTAAAATTTAGTCTTCCAGAGAGGGTGAGAGACCGTTAATAACTTATAATATGAGCCTTGATAATCCAAGCCGAAGAGCACTTTTCAATCTTGTTTAAGAGTGGACCTTAGTTACGGAAAATTTTCCTTGACTGAACTTTGCTGCGAAACTTATAAAGAAATATTTCTCTTCTGCTCCTTTCTATCAAAAAGCTTCAGAGGCGTTACTGCAGAAGAAATCGATGGATTACAAAAATATATATTTGCTAAAGATTTTCACGGGACTTTAATCATGTGGGTGAATTCATGTTATCTAGATTATTGAGATGAACGTTTAAAAAGAAATATTCTTTACATATATTTAAACGATGTTATGATAGAAATACATTACAATTACTATCAAAAAAGAGTTTATTTTCAAAAGAATTCTACTCTTTCTGTTTCTAAATTGTGGAGTGCGAATACATAGTTGATGAATTCTAGTTTTTCCCGCTAATCGTCCTTTGTCCGTTAATGTCAACTCACTGCTAAGGTCACGCAATCTTTGTCAGCAGATATCTGCCTCAAATTCGGAGTTTCCTCAAAACCTCATTTCATGATTCACATAAGTCGTGCTTTTTGAAGATCACATGATGATAGGACATTTACGAGTATATTAATACGGAATATTTTGCATCCTATGCAAAGTGAATCTCCTGTTAATGCCTCATCTCACGAAAATATATTTGTTCGTAAGTTATATAGTTCTTGAAAAGCCGTACACGTAAGTCCTCCGCGGTATTTGATTTTTCTGAAGCACTTTTCATTTTTGCGCGATGTGTTTGTGAAGACTAGATCTGTTGAGAGGTTGGCTAATTATTTTCATCGATGCTTGGAGTGCTCTTGCTATAATTGACTTGTTATATCATGAAACCTCGTTCTCTTACTGGGAATAGCTTGAACATGAGTGATATTTATTGTGTGATCAAGAATACTGACAATTACTTTGAAATTCGCAGCTTATCGGATCGAGTGTATCCAATAAGAGAGCGTGTAATGCTGGTGATGCTAAATCGTCCTTTGGTTTATGAGAGCTCTTTCGATGCCACTCTTTAAACAAACTGCTTAGTTCAACCAGAATTTTGAATCTCTATTACTTCACCAGCGAAACTGTTTAATTTTGAGTATTTTAGCATTTTTCCATATCATTTTCTGCACATCTCCCATTTTCTGTGCAAAGTAGTATAATGCTCTAATTTTCCTCTTAATTGGGGAGAAGGCAGAAAACATGAGGTAAGTTTAGAGTGATGGACTGTACGGCCGGGTTTCTTATGCCGGTTAGGTCATGGGAAATTTACTGTTGTCTCGACATGGTGGCTCATACCCAGGTCCAATCACCCTGCTCTGAAACGAATGCCGGGTTTATCGTGAGATTAAATCTACAGCAGTGATGTGGTTACATTTTCTCCTTGTGTTGAGACCAGGAAAGGGTGGATCTCAACTCAAAGCACATTCCTAAATCTTTCACGATCTACAGTGGTATCTGAGTGTTTGCTCATATAAGACAAAGAGGTCAATCGATGTATTTAACATTTTTGGATCAATTTTAAGTAAACCTGAGTGTTGTCTCCAAAAAAAAACGAGAAATATGTACGAAACTTTCGATTACTTAATCGTTTCCGAGATTTAGTTCCGAAATTTTACTTTGGGATGAACCAATTATTAGTTTTGTTTGCTCTTGAAATTCATCAAAATTACGCAAATCGCACCATAACACCTTCACTCCCGCATTTTTGTTACACGCTCTCCCTATCCCTCCTCAGATCAGCAAATGATTCGTTCAGTGAAGCGGGAGGACTGGCGCAACAGCCGAGGCGATCGAATTGTGTCTGACAGAATTTAAAGCGCTCTGTGCGGGAGGAACACAAAGAATCCGAGATAGATGGTAGTGACCGTTGAGTCAGACGAACTCGCGACGGTGCAGAGTGGGATGACAGCACGAGGAGTGACATGGACGAAAGTTGGCGCAAGAGTGGGTCTGGTGAGGCGGAGCACTGCCATTCATCATGCTGACTGCGTCGGGCAGTGGCAGCTGCGACGACTCCTCCGAGTCGCACTGTGGGATGGACATAGATTATGTCGGGCAAAAATTTTTCGATTAATAATCCGCTTAAAATGGACATATTAAAGACAAATCGATGAAATAACCCGTCTCTCAAGAAACATTTTTTTAATTTAAGCGTTTTAAATATAACAAATGTATTATTTTGGAGGGATTGTGAGAAGGTCAAAAGATATTATTAAACTATTTGTAGAGCCAACGTTTCGAAAAAAAATTCTGCGTCAGGGCTGTATATCCTATATTAATCATTCATCGGACTGCCACCACCGCACCACACATACTATTGTATACATATCATCATAACTTTCCATACTCGCTTGCAACGAACTACTGATATATAGGATATACAGCCCTGATGCAGAAAAAATATTTTTTCCAAACGTTGGCTCTATAAATAGTTTAATATCTTTTGACCTTATCTCAATAACTCCAAAACAATATGGAAAACAAGGTCAATAACCAAGAATTTACTGGATAACAAATGTATTTGTGTGTATTGTTATTTACTATGTACATATTATTAGTATCGCCGTGCATAAGAATAAGATTTCAATGAAGACTCTCTCTTAAGAAAGTTCTCAACTTGACAACAACGTATCCCGAAGGAAACTGTCTTCCGAAAGAATAGTATGATGCATACAGGATTATGTTAAGGATTGCGAAAACATGTCTGGCAGAATAGTGTGTTCAGAGCTGTAAGTGA
Source organism: Laupala kohalensis (assembly GCA_002313205.1). Lineage (NCBI taxonomy): Eukaryota > Metazoa > Arthropoda > Insecta > Orthoptera > Trigonidiidae > Laupala > Laupala kohalensis. The sequence goes on from NNCF01127278.1 coordinate 120,817, forward strand.
GCAGAGACAAGTTCAGTTGGGAATCAAACCTGTAGTGTCTGGCAAAAGGACGAGACTTAAGGTTGTGCTTAGAGATGCGCGAAGCACTAAACTGTGGCATCGGCGCATAAGATCCGAGAAAGTACAGAAAATGCATGCATTCCAATCCTTCGAAACAGGGTGAACTGCGACCTCCGAGGTATTGCAAATCAGCGGAACAAGGAAGAGGCTGCACAGATGCTGAAGCACAGATGAATCTAAAGATTAGGTTCCATATTTAATGAGCTGAATAACGTCTCACAAAACCAATGTTAAATTAGCAATCAGAAGTTGTCAATAACGTCAATTCTTTTTCAATATATTTTACCTCCTGTTTAGAAATGTTTTGCTCGTATACGAGAACAATGAACGATTGTCATGATATTGGTCCAGTATTTGAGAACAATCAACCATGTGCCTCGTTTCTCAGAGGTATTCATCACCTCGTTTAACACGAAGTGCTCTTTGCCGCTGCTAAAATTTCCAGTGTTTACTCCTTGATGTTGTTGCTTCCTTTTCGCCTGTTTAAAATTGTGCTTCACCTGTTAAAAATATTCTAAAAACTTGATGTAAAATGAATACATTCGATTACATTTTTCGTTCTTCATGTAGATGCTAAATCTATTCACTTATCAGTCAAATAATTTGTTCTTGTTTCCACGTAGCATCGCCTTGTTCAGAATTTTTGCGTAAAGAAAACGTACGTATCAGAACTACGAAAATATATTTTATATATTTATCAGGTTGAAATCATTTTAGTAATTCTTGTGTATTATGTGCATTGTTTTCGTTTTGAGTCGAAAAACTTGTGGCCAAAGTTTCTCTTTGGATGATGAAGTGACCAAATAAATTGTAATAATCGCGACTCAAAAAATACATAAATGATTTTGAAAAAGAAAAGAATTGGGATGTTTTTAAAAAGAAAATATTTTGAAAATAAACCATAAAAGTATTGTAAAGTACCCTTTTTCACTTATTTAATATTTTATGTTAGATTTTGACCTCATATTTCTCTATTGTAAAACAATTTATCACCCAGAATTTGAAGTCTGTACAAAAAAGGTATGGACATTTGAAGAAACAAGAGTACGAACAGATAACGACAAAGTGTGCGCGCTCTTTTCCTTGTTTGTTGAGTCATTCTATTTTTAACAATTTTAAATATACCTGAGTAAGATATTTAGTTTCAAATCTACTTATTGATGCCACTTCCTCACTTTTTGTTCAGAATGTAATGGTTAATTTTTCCTTCGCCATAATTTCATTTCTTCGTGTTCCGAGTCGGTTTCCGCTAGCATTGCTCATATAACATCCATCACCTAATTATTTAAATATTGGATATTCTATGGCAGAAGGCAAAAGAATGTACATAAAGGTCGTTGAAATATTAATGTATGAAATTGTCTCTAAGCATAGACAACTCCTTCAGAATTTTCATCATGTTAACGTAATTTCGAAACCCTCACCTTCAAGTTTATTATTAGGTACGCCAAACGTCCTATGATTGAATAGACATGAGACAATAGAGGGCTAGATGATGTACAAAGATTTAAGTTAATGAGCGAACATAACTCTACATTGAAGGTGAGTGCAAATTATTTAATCTTTTAATCAATTAGTCAAATAAGTTATGATTCGAAAATGACTCGTCATTCGATAAAAGTATGTTTACTCAATTAAGTATATATTTTCACAGAAGTAAGTTCTTGCAGTTCTCTACTCACAATGTATTCTGTTCAATCACCTTATTCACAAAAACTGTTTGGCGTGTTCGATTTATGAGGTACGATAATGAAATAAGCAATGCTGTTATTCCATAATTGCCTCTCCTAAAAGGATGTTGTTGGAAAAAGAGGAATACCAGAAAGGATCTCATTTGCATGTCAGGAACAATTAAGGGACCTGAGCAAGAACTGGTAGATGGTTGTCATACTCCATTCTTCAATTTTTTACTTAGGTGTTTCCCTCTCTGTTTGCGGGAAAATTGGATGCCATTTAATTTTCGTAGGCAGGAGGCTGTGGAGATACTCGAAAAGCCTTGAATAGTAGAGCATCGATTATTCGAACATTCAACTACCCGAACTGGTATCATAAGAAAAGAACAAAATCAATCGCGACAATGTCGATTAGGTCATTCCCGGAACGTTCAAAGATCAGTTAACTCTAGATAACTTCTTCGACGACTGAAAGGTGAACATATCCATTAACTTTTTTTCCGTAAATTTTTGTGTCACAGAACTAATATTGATATATTTTGAATAACGTGTTTACATACTTTGTTTGTTGTTCATTTTTTGACTAGATACTACAAACTAGTTATTTTCAAAAAAAATATTTTTGTTTCAATATTTATTTTAAATTCAACATTATGCTACATTTATGTTGAATTTAAAGGAAATATTCGACTTTTTTTAAATAACTAGTTTTATTTTTGCACTTTTATATATATAATGATGTGTGCTCAAAAAGCTCAAAACGCTTCAAAAATTCTCGTTTTTGTAGTTGTCATGTGTATGTGTGTGCATAAATACATACATGCAAAACTTTACATCCTAATACATGATAGTACATGTAACAACACTTGCATATCCATATTTAGAGCTTTGTACTGCACAAAAATCGGTCTAAATTTAAGAAAATGCTATTTTCTCGTATTTTTATTTTTAAAAAGCCTGAACCGAAGAGTTGCAAAAAAAAGGTGTCAATTTTGTGTGCTCATATCACAGTTCCTATGCGTCTGACGAAAAATTTTCGTATAATCAACTTTAGATATCTAAAACACTACGTAAGATATTTAAAAAAGGCGGCTCCACACATTCGCCATTCGGCGAACTCCGAGCGACTGCTTGCCGAATAGCGACTAGTGTGGATGGGTTGCTCGCTATTCGTCGCATCACAAAAATCGGTGTTGGCCTTTTTGCCGCAGCGTGTCGGTCTTTTGAGACATATCAAAGGAAGCCGAGCCGAAGATTGGTTAGCCTGCTCCTGGCGTTCGTTGCAGTCGTGAATGTGCTCTCTCTATTTTTCAGATCAATCTTTGTAATTATTTAATTTTTTCCAGTTTTTGTGATTCAGTAGTTGTATTTAGATCCTAACTTTCATTTTAGTGTAAAATTCTTTGTTTTGTGTGAGTGTTAAGTAAAAAAAAAACACTAAAAACATTTTCAAAGGTTTTCAAACCTAAAGGACCGAATATAATTTCATTTTGTTTTCATTCAGTGCTTCATTCAAAGGTGTGATAAAGTTTACGTAAGTACAAACGAAATCATAAATTTAACTTCTTGGTGCATTAAAATTAATTATTTTGATGTATTTAGATTTTCTGGTGCGTATACTATTACATCATTATTAACCTATAAATAACGTACTCTATTGTTGCACTGCTCAAGTTTCGTCGCTCTAAATAGAATTATTCCAATAATTTACCATTTGTTTTCTTGATTCTTTTTGTAGTTATTCATTATTCACTAACATAATATTACCTTAGTTATTGTCGAATTAATTTATCTGCATTTGTCGTCATAAATTATTATTTCTGTCTTTTTTTTTCGGTTTGTTTATTTACTCAATTATACCCTGCCCTATTCCTGCACCCAAGTTTTCTTCGTCATAATTTTATAGAATTATAACATCATTTTACAATTAATTTTTTCTTGATTCTTTCGTATTTATATACATTTTAACATAATATACAGTAGTTATTGTCGTATTAAATAACCTCCAGTGGTCGCTCTAAATAATTATTTCAATCATTCTTGGCGTCGGTTTGTTTGTATATTTAATATCTCATTTGTAACTTCCGTAGTAATAAATATATCATTACACTAATATCCTTCATTCAGTGTAAGTTGTCAGTTTTCATGTATTCTTATTTGCTTTTGTCGTTAAGTTGATAACTAACTCACAACAATGGACTCTATTGCATTCCTCAACTCATTCAAAGTTGATCTTCAGAAGGTGTACAATGACTTGGCACATTATATTGACACACGGATCAGTGCGCTGGAAGAGGTCAATAAGAACGCGATCGGCGGTTGGAATACAGTCAGGAATTCTCACCGTCGTAGCAACTGCTACCACATGGTTACACCAACGACACATGCACCACCCCAACTCTTCACTCAGAACAGGTTTAGTATGTTAGATGACATGTCTCTGTTTCCTCCCTTACCTACTCGTTTCATCCCCTCCCGTCCAGTACCCAAACCTGTTCACAAAACACGCACTGGTAAGCACAGCCACCCAAAACCACGTAAAGTAGTGCTACACAGAGATGAAGCCAACACTTCCACGCAGAAATCAAACGTGCTCATATTAGCTGATTCGCACGGTCATCAGATGTCCTCCGTTTTGCATGGATTGCTTCCTAGCCAGTTCTCAGTCTCCGGTTTCTTTAATCCAAAAACTTGTTTGGCTGAAGTTATTCGAGAACTGGACACCTACACTAAAGAACTCACAGAGCGGGACACAGTAATCATCATAGGTGGGCAGAACGATATTAACCTGGGGGTCATTTCAACGCGTCTGAACATCTACAAAAACTAAAAATGGCCTCCTTGCACACAAACATAGTGCTCTCTAGCCTGCCTCCACGCTTCAACGTTCCACAAATAAACCACGAAATTAACCTGGCAAACATCTCCCTAAAACATCACCTGGCAGACACAAAAATCACATTTTTTAATTTGCAACCACACCTGACTGCCAAGGACTTGACCCAGCACGGTTTACACCTAAAACCGTCTGGGAAACAGCACATCATCCACCTGCCCCACTACCCACTCCTACACCTATTCCTGCACCTACCTCATCTCCTCATCCTCCTACCTCATCTCCTCCTTCTGCTCCTACCTCATCACCATCTCCTCTTTCTATCTCGACACCCATTTCTTCTCCTGTCCCCGTTCTTTCGCCTACTGCTTCCACATCTCGCACGTCCTCTTCTATTCCTCCTGCCGCCCCCATACACAGTTACAACTTGCGCTCAGGAGTACGATGTGGTACTCGAAGGTGACAATCGCGTTCGGGTGCAGTGTGCGGGTTTGATCCGGAACTAGAAGCTGTACCAAATTCAAATTACTCTCCACAATCTAACGTCGATTCCAATTTATCGTGAATCACAAACACTTTCCGAAAATAAAATAATTATATTCCATCATAATGTCCAATCCCTTTCAAACAAATTGACACACGTTGAAATTTTTGTACACGAAGATCCATTCGATTTGCTATGCCTCACAGAACATTGACTTTTAACTAACAACATCAACGATACTGCTATTTCTAATTATTATTTTGCAAGTTCTTACTGTCGGCAAAATTTTAAAGGCAAAAATCCCCACGGAGTGTATCTACGTTTGTAATGATACTAAAATCGAACAACCGGATGAAAGCCATGTGGAATATTGTTAACAATTACATGTCAACTTCTGAAAATCGCGAAGAAAATGTTTCTTTACTAAACGATGGCAAGATCGTGTCAAATCCTCAGGACATCGCAAGTTTGTTTAATTCTCACTTCTCAGAAGTTGGTAAAATAACGAACTCAATATATCCAAATCAATGTCCTCCAATTATTACCACCCACATACCCAATTCTATGTTCACTTCCGAAACTAACGCCAGTGAAGTCATGGGAATCATCAGCTCCTTAAAAAACAAATTTTCACGAGGCATAGATGATATACCTGAGTTTATTGTTAAATCTTCGTCCCACGCTATATTAAATCCACTCGTAAATATTTTTAATAGTTCTTTATCGGAAGGGGTGTTTCCCAATATATTTAAGAGAGCTAAAGTGAAACCTTTACACAAGAAAGGAAACAAACTTAATATTGGAAATTACCGGCCAATATCTCTACTACCCACTTTCTCAAAAATCCTAGAAAAATTATTCTATAAGCGTCTTCTAGATTTTTTATCAAAATATAACATTCTCTCTGACGATCAACAGGTTTTAGGAAATCCTTTTCCACTACAAGCGCCATATTTTCCTTCTTAAACGATGTTACCACATCTTTTGACCGTGGAGAAAATCCTCAGGGTGTTTTTCTTGACTTATCCAAAGCTTTCGATGTCATCGATCACGGAATTCTCCTTTCCAAATTGCATTCTTTAGGTATTCGTGGACTTCCACATTAATGGCTAAATTCTTATTTAAAAGACAGATATCAACAGGTCGAAATATCCTATACTAGAAATAAAATACTTTAGCGTTGTCTTTCAGAAACAAAGCCACTTACTTGCGGAGTAATTCTCGGTCCTATACTCTTCTTATTGTATGTGAACGACACATTACCATCCACATCAGGTTGCAAAATGGTTCTTTTTGCTGATGACACTAATTTACTATGTAAACACGCCAACGCTCAAAAAGTTTTGTCTAACCTTTCGACTTGGTTCCATGCAAATCGTCTCATTGTAAACACTGACAAAACAGTGTCTNGGTTTCTCTTTCTTGAAACCGAACACAATTAAAAACTGTTACGAATACAAAATTCTTAGGTCTCCATATTCAAGACAACCTCAAATGAAATTGCCACGTTGACAATCTTAATTCATAATTAAGCAAATTGTGTTACGCATTCTGAATCTTAGTTGACGCAGTTAGTCCACGTATTTCCCGTTGCGTATATTTTGCAAACGTTTACTCCCATTTACGTTGCGGTATTACCTTCTGAGGCAATTCCGGTCAGAGTATTCAAACTTTCAGAATTCCGAAGGGGATAGTTCAGATACTTTATAAATCTGACCCCCGAAACTCTTGTAAACCTTTATTCAAGGAATTAAATAATTGAACACTTCCCTGCATTTGTATTATGAAACAGTCGTGTTTGTTAAGACCGAATTACTGAAGTGCCATCCTTTCTTTATACGAAACAATTTCGTTCACGAACACAATACTCGCAATAGTAATAANACACTTCCCTGCATTTGTATTATGAAACAGTCGTGTTTGTTAAGACCGAATTACTGAAGTGCCACCCTTTCTTTATACGAAACAATTTCGTTCACGAACACAATACTCGCAATAGTAATAATATTTTTCACCCTAGAGTGTCAACCACTCTTTGCCAAAAAGGACCATATCATTCGGGAATCGTTCTATATAATTCCCTGCTCAAGAATATAAAAGGTATTAAGAAATTGAATATCTTCAAATCCGCGGTTAAAAACTACCTCCTGCACCAGTGCTTCTACACTGTAAAATAATTTATTGATTTTAATAAAAGTGAAGTCCGTCTTGTACTTTAACAAGCCATTGCTAAAGCACTTTTTAAATAACTTATAACAATTTCAAAAACTGTTTTCTTGCATGATTGTGTTGTCTTATGGCTCATATTAATTTAGTTTTATGTGTACTCAACATTGGCACGGTTGTGAACATTAATGTTGTAGCCCCGTCCTGGCCCGGGATTTTCTCCGTTTTTCTTTCATGAAGTGGCGGATTTCTTATACAGGTTCTCTAGGCTTTGCCTAGGGGTGTGTTTATTGTAACAATAAATCATGATTTTGCGTTATTAAAATTCTTATGTTTTTTAAACACTATACTCAGAATAATCTATAGTTCGATAATAATTTCTACATGTAAATTTTTTGCGTTAAATTACAAACATATGGACATTCTATTAGTATTATAACTTTCAGCTAACTTTTTATATTATCTAGGAATTTATTGCTGATATGTTTGAATCCGCCTCTTCCGTAGGGCCCTTGATCGGAATTGATGGGATAGTCCCTTGCTTCCTTCCGGAGAGTAAATTAGTTTATTGTCTTGCACGTGGTTATACGCAGTTTGTACTGCTTTTTTGACAATAAATTTATTTATTTGTTTACTTATTTGTTTATTCATAGGCGAATATTCACGAATGACCTGTTCGTGATACTGTCCACATATTCGTGCTTTTGCGAATACCAAGGATCGCGAGTATACGTGTATTACGCTTTCAAGTTATTTCGAGTAAGTAATCGCTCAAAAAACTAATTATTCGTAGATTTTCTCTTTATCGTAAAAAGTAATAAGTGTTTTTATAAGTAATTTGAAGTAATAAAGTAGTAATGGAGAAACTTCATTTATTATCTCCAACGTGTTCTTATGCAGTTTGCAACTGCTTTTTGACTAAAGTTTGTTTGATGACAGATGTAAACTGCAAACATTTTTATTCACTTTATTTTACTCTTATTGAGCGTCCCAGTATTGAACGGGTATTGACGTTATTGGCATTATGTTTTTGTATTAGTATTTGCATATATTTCCTGTACATTAAATGTTCAGGAAATAAAAATGTGAAAATAAAAAATACTGTGAGAATAAATAATAAAATACCTAAATGTAATGAAAGATATTTGAATAAATAAATAGAGTGGGATGTTGTGGAGACACAAATTAAGATAGTTATATAATATTGATTCTTTTTTAGCGGATAAAAACTATAAGGATTTTAAATTCGAGATTACCGATTAACATTGCTAAATCCACTTGGAATATAAATTAATTTTATTGATTGAATTAAGATTAGATAAGATCCATTTACTTAAAATATTTCACGTGACACAACTACATAGTCAACAGAATGTGTGATTATTTGAGATTCACTCTCCATAACCTCTAATCACCAACACGAATATTTGTCGTTCCCAGAAAGAGCGCGTGCTCGGCAAATTGCTCATGTCTGGATCAGTGTGCTCGCCGATAGACGAATACTCGCGAAATACCCCAAACAAGTCGTTGCTCGGGATTAGCTGTTCGGTTGCTCGGAGTTCGCCGAATAGCGATTGTGTGGAGCCGTCTTTACGTAGTTTACAGAAGACCATTTCCCCGCCCCTTTGGACCCCCACCCCCGGGGGGGGGGCTGGAGTGTCCGATTTTATTTCCCTATTAAAGTGACCCCAAATCTTAACTTTATGCCAAGTTCCGTGTCTGGAGTTTATTTGTCCATTTTTTCAAAAATCAGCTTTTATTCAATGGTGTAAGTAAGCATAGTTAACTTTTGTACAATCGGGGTTGACTGTATTGCAACTGTTTTTCTTTTTTAAAGTTATTTTTGATTATCCGAACCATCCTTGACAACATAGTTGGGTGATAGACGTTCTACTATAATATGAATATTAGCTGAAATGCAAAACTTGTTTATTTGTTTAATCGCGTTTAGTCGAATTAGTTAGGGAACTTTTATTCGGTCAGTAGTGTTTTTAATAGATTTTTTGTTTTCTTAGTAATATGTGATTTCACTTCAGTTGCTTGTAGATCTTTCACTTCTCTGTAGATCAGCTGCGTCTACTTCGCAAGGTTGATCTTGCAAGGAATAGAATTTTTCGAAACCGAAATTCGTACGTCTTTTTCATTATTGTTCCTTGCTCTGGTGAAAATGGTTTTAACAGATGGAAATGGAAAGGTAATTAAAAAATCATGATGGAAATGAGTGAATGGTTCTCTAAGAAACCCATTTTTAAGCATAGCACCATTATCACGAGAGAAAAAAATATTGGAAATTACTATTGTTCAATACCGAGACGTGTATCTCCATGGAACGCATGCGTCGTCCTCCCATTGTAACTTGAGTTTTGACATGAATTACTTCTTTTTAGGAACTGGAATATATCCTTAAATTTATGTCTTCTTTAAACTCCCATGTAAGAGCTCTAATTTAGAAATATTTACTCTAGACAATTCATTTAAAAACTACGCTGGGCCGTGCAGGGAATAATATTAAAATTTTGTCTGCCTTAGCAATCCTACGAAGAAAAGGGGACAAAAACGGTAAAAAAATAGGTTTTACTGACGCAAATTAACTTCTATTAGTGAATACGCAGTCCGCGCAAGAAACGTCAGAATACAATGCATGAAATGAGTGTGTGAGGTTCAGAGAGAATCTAAAAACTGCCTATTCCACGGAGATATTGGTCGCGTAACCCACTATGATTGCTATCCACTCTGTCACTGATTGATTTCGCCATTACAGAATTTTGGTCATAGTGGGATTCCTCTTTACAAGCCAACCAGTCTGACGCCATTGACCTCCGGAGTTTGGGAAAGCTCAATATCGGCTTCCCTGCCAGAGCAAGCTCTCTCTCTTTCACTCGCTCTTGCAGTCAGCTTCCTCAATGCCTGTCCAGGGCAGAATTACTTGTGGTGACAGAGGGGCATAAATGATAAGAGAATGAGCTTGTACGCCATGGATTGGCGGTTCAGGTCCCGACCAAAGCGTAAATATTATTGTCATATCTCATATCAGTCATTCTATCCCTGAGTCATCATCACCATCCAGATCTTCTTGTCAGATGGTGACAGAAAGTTTTTGCTGCGATCAGAACCTCTCAAATTATATTCCTTTGCGTTAAATGTCGAATCCAGTTTATAAACCAAGGAAGAAGACACGATCCTAAATGCGCCTTGTAGCAGTTATAATATATTTTATGACATGTTATCCGGTTGATTAAATACATTACTATTGCATTACTAATATTTAATATAAAAATCTTTCCTTACATTGTAAATCTACATTCTTAGTTGCGTAAAGGATTGCATGTAAAAATTAATCAAGTAACTAACAGAAATTTGGGTTGTGAGAAGTTTGAAAATTTAACTTCATGTTCACAAACACCTGCTTTCTATATATAACTTATCCGTCAAATGAAGAATATCTGTCACTTTTCCCAATTCAAATCACAGTGCTCCGACCCTTTCCTGGAACATTGTGCGTGCTGTGTTAATGATCTGCGAGCGAAAAGGATCGGTCTCGATATCCTGCAGAAAAACCGTCGAATTGCTACTAGTCTTCGTTCTGGTTGTTGAACAGATTTGCAATCTGTTCCTTGGCATCGTAGTAAAATAATATATCCCCTTCGAGGCTGATATCACATGATCGAGCTGACTGGTTGTTAACCATACTGGTTGTAGATTAATAAATAATTTTCCCGGTCGTTGTGTTTCTTGCATAAAATGGACTACAAACCGTACAAAAGTGAAGAGGGTACTAGGTAATAATATCCTTTGTGAGTAGGTCATTAAATATATTTTTTAAACTTATATCTCAATTGCGTTGTGAGTGAATTGGTTCGCATTGAAGATGTAAGTACAAAATTTAATTAATTTTCTCTACCGCTTTGAGATTCACTATTCTATTGTTATGGATGATACACCTGACAAAGTCAAAATCCTGTTGACCCAAACGGAACAAATCTCACAAAAAAGTTCGTATTGTTTAATAAAATAATGATAAAATACACAAGAAAGTGTGCATTCTAAAACAATCACTATACGAGCTATGTGTAGTTATAAAACAGAGTGTGATGTTGAGAAGAATGTCAGGAACGAAACTGACTATGAAATAAATAAAAAATAATATAAATAAAAATGCGGAGATCATGATCCATTTTAGAACTATTGATCTTTACTTCGCATTTTTCTACGTATGATGAGAACTGAATTGTCTGTAAATTCTTCTTTTACTAATGAAATTAAAATATTTGAATAGAATTTAATATTGTAGCGACACGCTACGTAGTGACATTTACTAATAGTCACCAAAGCCAACTCCCACGAACTTGACTCTCATTATTACAAGGAGACCTGGTCGACTGTTAGAAGATAGCCACGGGGTTTGTTGATTTTAGAAACTAGAATATCATTCTACTGCGCGCTTCACTACGAGTGACATCAGTGTACCGTTCTTCCTTACGGGAATGACATCACGTGCTAGTACGGGTTCTCAATGCCCACGTACACTATCAACGTTTAAAATCATTGCTTAGTTCAACTTGGCGTCAGAACTACTTACTCGTCGAATTATTATTCGAGCCAAGTGTTATTATTCAGTGACGTTCTCAGATCTCCACAGACTTTATGTATGTTCTGGATGTGAGTAATCTACATTGATTTGTTCTATCAGGAATTGTTTTAAACTCATTTAACTGTTTAAATCATCACTAGATGACCTATGACAAAATGACCATGTATATTGTTTCATGTACCTTGTTATGTACGTTTCTCGTTCTCAGTCTGCGCACATTAAATGACCTGTGCCTTTTAAATTGAATCTATGTGTACATAATTTCTTATAGTGTATTTTGTTTTACCTTCTCTTATCTAATTATATTTTGTAGGGAATTCATACTCGAACACGCTTGCTACATTAAAGTATTAATACCAATCAAGCACTTACAATGATGAATAACTCCCCGACAATATCATTATGTAGCTCAGTAGAGCAAAATGTTATCATCCACTTACGGAATATAACGTATACTCAAGTATAGTTTTACTTTTTTGTGGAGATAAGCTTTGGTTGCATTAAAAACCTTTTTTGAAGTCGTGTTTTAATTTACACACTTCCGAAGCACAGTGGTTCCCTAATTTCTGTAAGGTAAAGAAACCCCTTCTTGTGTTTCAGACGCCATGGTGCCCATACATTTGAACTTTGGTGTCGTGTTTTTCTGTGATGTGCTTACGATATGATCATACGGGTGTCTACATATCATGGGAAAATATACCGCTAAGTATTGCGGACAATTCTTTCGAGATATGTTGCAATATTTGATACAACTAGCCTTTAAATAGGTTCAGGAACACGAGAGATGTGTATTAAGCGATGCAAGTAACACCGTGGTCCACCTACTTTATTTTTACCTCCAAATGGAAAACTCTGTTCTGAATAAAATAAGAAATCGATAAACCTCTGTTTCCCGCCTTCGGTCCGAAAATGATTGCATTGTGTAGAATCTTGTCTGGACAATCCAGATAATAAGAAAGTAAGCAATGAAACACTGTTCTGCAGATTAATAAGAAGATAAAATAATCTTAATACTTTTTATTTATAACTTTCAATACTAATATTTTATACAAAATACAATATTTTAATATTTAATAAAGAAGTAAACAACTAACTCAACCCTTTCACGATGAAGCTTACATAGATATTATTGTATTTAGAGTTTTTTTTTCGTTGTGGAGCAAAATGTATATTTTGACATCCATAGGTACTTGTAAATATGAACTGTCTGAACAAGGATGCACTGTAACTGTCATTATGGATGAAAGCTATCAGATGAATATAGTGAAGTATATTTTTCGTTATAATCCTCTTAATGTCGAGGGGAGCGTAGTCTGGATATTTTGATTCCATGTTCAAAGAATGGTTGCGTAGGGCTTATTAGAAAATACGGTTTCCATGATACACGAGAAGTGTAACAACGAGGAACTACAGAATTTCGGCGCTCCGACACTGATTTGGAAAAGATAACTTGCATCTTTTGCTTGGTTTTCTTGAAATATTTAACCACGGCCTCCACAGTAAGTATGATAATATTTTGTACGGCCGTGAAAGTGGGCTGATTTTTTTTCAACACACAGGTGTTTCGACATTAGGTGAAAGCAGTACATAAACAAATAAATGAATCCTATCTTGGTGACAAAATAAAAGTTAACTACTTTTACGTGAATAACGGTAGACGAGAATCATCACTAACTCCACGATAGGGTACTTACTTCCACATTTTAAGAGAAATCTTGAAACAAAATATAACTCATGATATTTGCTAGGACAAAACAAATATTCTTTCTCCATCCTAACTTATATTATTTCCTATTTGACCTCTTTTGATCTACCTGGGACGATTAAGGAGTGATTTCGAAGGAAGTAATGATACAGATTCTCACATATCATTGATCGATTAAAATGGCAAATGTTGCCCCTAATTAAAGACAATAATTCTATTATTATACATTCTTAGTGAAATGTTACGTCCCAACCTGTTGAAGCAGATAGTTAGTTGAAACAGTAGCACTTCAAGTTCTCAAGTGAGGTGGAATAGCTCTTCCGCATTAAATACTTAAGCTGATGGGTGACCTTCCAAGGTAGAAGGTTCAAGGAGAGCGAGGCCTTTGGGGCGCGGAGTGCAGACAAGGGGCCAGTCTCAGACAGTTAAACATCTGCTGCGATGGAAACAAGGCCTTCCTTCCGCACTCCGAATGACCCTAACCATTGCCTCCAACCATTGCCTCCGAGCAGCGGAGCGAAGGCTGCTATCGCGAGCAGTAAGCCGACCGCAAGCCACAAGCCGTCGTGGGGCTTCCTGGCGATCTCTGACCGACCACTCGTCTGCAACGGAGCTCTGCGCCCGCTCCCCTCCATGCGTCTCCACAAGATTCGCAGCTGCGGCTCTTGTCTCCTTCAAAACCTCTCTTCGCAGTCCTCGGTTGCTACCCTGCTCAGGAACACGACCTTCCCTCAACCATTAACATTTGAAACAAAAGTACTTCTATCGATTCATGTTACACGCGCTTTTAGGGTTCCCGATTCCGCGGGATTCTAGTTACCTCATCTTTAGAAGATAAGTTTAATATGTATGTTTTGATGGTGCGACCGGTCAGATGGAACGCCCAGGAGCCTCTCCGTTTCCCACTCAATTTCATCTTACTCCATCTATAGTATTGTGTTTCTGTCTTTTCATTTGAATCAGTCCACATGTCACGAATGTTTGTTACTCATCCCTCTCATTTTTAATGTAATTTTTTTATTATTTAAACCCAACCTGACATCACAATCGCAAATGTGATTCCACTTTCCCCAAATTCCTTTATTTCCTAACATCTCCCTCTCCATTCGTAGCAATTTTCCTGTCCTCCTCTTCCTCTTTCTTACCCCTCTCCCCTCCCCCAACACGTGATCCATGTGATGCTTCGCAGCTGTCGATCACCTAGCCTATCACAGTGCTCGCCTCTGCAACGGCGCTTGTCCGGCTCGTGGTGCCCCTCATCCCCCAATCCTTCGACCTGTTACACTTCGCGGCTTCCCTTTTACCTTCCACACCCTCTCTCGACGCTGCGCACAACCTGCGAAAGCTTTGGAAATTACGAAGGAAAGCTACGCAGAGCTGCATGGCAGCGTCAATCAAAGGCGTTACAGCCGTTTTGTGTTTCGGAGCAAAAGCGCGTATTTGGAAAACCACTAAATCACGTCTCGGCTCCATATTCCAAGAAATAGTTAAGCCAGGGGTGTACATCTTCCGATGCACCCGCCCTCCACCATTTCGACTCACCTCTATTTATTCTCCCCCCTCAAATCTTCTTACTGGATAATAGTTTACGTATGCTTAGTTTTGGCCGTGTCGTTTTATACATATCACTAACGTGGGGTGAATTAATTAATTTTGGCTTTCAATGTCTCCGTTACCATGTTTATTTCATAATTTCCATGACCGCCTCTGGAAAGCTTCATGTGGTGTATCATATATCTCTCATCAATTATAAATAAAATTATTTTATTTTCATGTTGAGATGGACTTTTTTATGGTTTGTATGTCAAAAAAATAAATTACGCCATTTGCGTCATGCCCCGTCCTCAAAACCCTTTGCTTAGTAATTATTCATCAGACGCATAGTAAATATAATATGTCCTTCGTTAACTGTGACATCCATGCTCTCCGATGCAGCGGGTATGGTTCAGTTTCGTGAGTTTTTTATGATTCCTGTCCTCACGAATCGCAAAATTGCTTAGTGCATAAATTATATCTCTTTTACCCTGATCGTGGATAGGAAAACGCGACGCACTCTTTTTCTAGGCGAATAACGAGAAAAGCTACTAAGCAAGTTGTGAAGATGGAGGGTTTTCTCGATAGGTCCTCGTCTCGCAAGGTTAATGGATATTTTCCTCAGGACATGGAAGACCTTTTCGTCAAACATGTCGTCAATTGCTGACCATGAGAACTGTATCTTCTGTGTTCGGGAATTTCATCCCGGTTTACATAAATCTTCACTTGGTCGACGCATCACATCTTTTATGTACTTATGATACATAAAAGTGAAGAACAATTCAAAATAAAAGGGGAGGTCCCCGATATCGTTACACTGTGTTACGGTGGGGAAGGTGTTGGTTAGTGTAGGTATCGCGTAACGCTAAGTTTTATCGGTCCATTTCAACCTTAGTTTGCTTCAGTAATCCACGTATTTAATATTTGTGCATGTAATTCATTCCCTGTGACTGCACATAGCAATGAAGAACGAACAATTCAATCATTGGCTCAAAAGCTATCCGCACATTTTCATAGAAGCAAGAAAAATGTCCTTAATGGAGGGGACTCACATAATTATTGAGGCAGGGGTAAGAGGTGTGGCTACTTTAGATGTGTTATGGAAAGCAGAGAAGTTGTCGAAATTTGGTAATTAATGCGTCTTCTAAATTGTAGATTGTCCCTTAAGCAAATCCTTTACGATTATGAAGATCTATAATTACTTGAACAAAATTATACTTTAACTTGCCTTTTGTTTTTTCCGCAAAATTTTGAGTGAACTGTAAAATATCAAGTGACCTGACCGTTTACAGGAATATTTTACAACGAGCATAGCGTTTTTGCTCTATTATTATCGTGTATTTACCCTTGACGTTTTTGTCAAAGTTTCCTTTTATAGTTTGACGCAGATATCTTCCACTTTTAGGTATTGGGAATATGTCAGATATCGAAAGTGACGAGAGATGTCGTATTTTCTCGTGTGTAAATAAGAAACATTTTATCGATATACTAGTCTAAAGCGATAAAAATAAATTGACTTGAGTGATGTTGTCCTATTTTCAGTTACTCAATCTGGCTTCTCTGTTCGGTGTAAAAGTGTCGTGCAATTTGTTAAACATCAAATTATACCTCGCAACTTTTTTTAATTTATTTTTTATACCTCGCTACTCTGAAATGGACCCCAATTTCTTTTGTGACTGATCATCGTATTTTCAATGCATGATTTGCGTTAAATCGTATTCTTAAGAGGATCTAGCAGCCATGTATTCTGTCACAGTCCAGGGGTCCTTTTCAAATTCTGTTAACCGGGCTTAAGCACTCCCTGAAGCCTCGCGTTCGACCTGACTCCTCTCTTATCCACGCGATATTATTGGATTTCCGTTTCATCACACAACAAAAACGCTCGGAATTATTTGTGGCGCAAATTGCCGCGGCGCGCTTGAATGGCAAGCAATTTGCAAAGGGAGTGCTCGCCGTGGACCCCCCCCCCCTTAGGGTAATAATACGCGCCACCACCTCACGTCAGCGCGTGTTCGCTCCTCCCCTCTCCACGACATCCCTTCGTCTTCACTGCCACCCCCGCTCTTGTCACCACCCTCGAACCATCGCCACCCATGGTAACGCTTTTTATTCCGAGCGCCATGGAATTCGATTTCAGAGAGCTATTATTATTAGAGGCAGAGTCGAATTCAGGCCATTACAGGCCATATTTCAAGCGAGGACGGCGGCACTACGCCGTATGCAGCCAGCATGCATTCGGTCCAAAGGTCGTGCGTGAGGGGTGGTGGCTGAGCGTACGCAAAACGATTACCAAGTCATGGCGGTAAACACAGGAAAGTAAGGGATGTCACCAACGTTGGCAAACCTGATTCTGGTAGTTCCCTGTGTTACGGAGAAGTTGTTCTCGAGTGGAAAAGATAACACAGGAAATTGAATCGTTAATTTGGTGGGTGTTGACACTTCAAAGATAAATCATGAATGTGAAATAAAACTGGAAATTATGTATAAAATTCTTTTCTTTCCTATTGTTACATGTCGGGATTTTGATCAAGGACTGGAGGATTTCTCAAAGTTGTTAGTTGCAAATTTTTGCAACAATTTTATTCACTATCTTGTCTAATTATTATGTAGAGTTTTTGATAAATAGGGAAGAGAGAAATTGTTCAAACAGGCATTTGAGACCTTTTTGTGATCACTTCTGAAGAAAGTTGCAACATGGCAGCCGAAAAGTTGTCTCAAATCTTCTACGCGATTCCAACCGGAGAACCTCAATTCACATTTATTAATATATCATTATTAATATATTAAATGACTTAGGAAATTTATAGACTTCCAAAATATTTCTGAATCCATTTTAGGGCCTATATGAAAATGAAAGCTTAAATATTGATTTTATAAGTAAACATACCGGCTTACTTATAGGTTAATAATCTTTCGATGTATGTGCAAGATTCATCGTTAGACTCATTGAGGATTTAAGGGTATCAAAAATTAACGAGAATTTTATTATCAAGCATTACCACAATGCAATGGACCAAGAAAAGTGTCCGATCACGATGAGAACATTTCATTAAAAAATAGATGGACTCAAAAAAGTTGTATTTGTAAACGGAAAATGAAGCATGCTATTAAAGGTAATCAATATAGAGCGATAGGACGTAGATGAGTGGTAGAAGCTATTGTCAGTAGATGGATCGCTTATCTGGGTTTACCAACAACTTGTCCCACGTGCAGGTGTTATTGTAGTAGTTAGTAATGTTAAGTTAATGATTATCTTTGTAACCCTGAGTGACTCTGTGGCAAGCAGGCATGCAAGCTCTGAGCTACAAGAGACTGTCAATTAAGATGAAAATAATCCATTTTGGTGACGCGTGTGTAATTGTTTTTATTTACTGTGAATGTGAATGCTCTTTCATTAATTAATTATGTAGAAATGTATTCTAGAAGTTTGAGACGTCGGTTCTCTTTAAAGTTAGATTTAAAGCATTTCCTCTCATGAAATAAATAGTTTAGTAAACAAATAGCTCTTGTAATACATTTTCGTAGAAAACCAACGAATGCTTTGAAATGTACCAGTTTCAGTATTTTTTATTTTGTTCAAAGCAGAGGCACAATTGTACTTCTGAATAATTATGTGTTCAGAGTTATGGAGATGTATGCCCCCATTTTTGGCGGAATTTGTGTACGCTTCGATTCTGATAAAATATGCGAAAATCAGCTTATCTTCATTGTGTTTGCAATCCCAGTGAGTTACTGTATTGTTTTCATGTTATCCCATTCCATAAATGCATTATGTTATTCTCATAACTTTTTGTGGATCGATTGTGAAATTCATTTGAATAGCTTGCATCTCATGCGTCACCACGGTGAGAACGATTGCAATACCGCTGTCACATCAGTATTGCTGTATAAATTAAGAGAACTGTGAATCGCTTCTGTTTTTTAAAATACGTGTTCAAATCCAAATTAACAAATTATCTTACTGTAATAAAATTTCCAAATTCTATGTTTTTTTCCAAAGCTTGTACTGATTACCATAATCAGATGTTATATATTTTTATGAGATCAACTCTTATGTGGATCTATTTTATATCCAGATAGCTGAGAGATATTGTTTCTACGTAATCATATACTATATTTATTTAATTAAAAAAGTTTCTGTTCGGTTATTTCCTAATGTAAAAAACATGATGAATATGTGATAACAGTATGATGGTAATGAATAAACTTTATGGTGATAATACGATGAACGGTAATGGAAGTAAATTAACTATCATTAATTTTGACAATTTTAGTAGACCTGTTTTAATTTATGCAAATTATTCAATTTGCTGTTTTAGTTATAATGTTACACCGCGTTCTGACCCTCTTTTTGGTATTGTTCAGGAGACAAGTGGTATAGTAACATGTATAAAGAATAAGTAAACTGCCGTGATTTGTAAACAAAAAATATAAAAAACAAACAAATAAAGAGAAGTGACTCATTCACTCAAAAGTAGACGTGATAAACACTGGGTAAATTTTCTGTCCCGTTTCTTAATTTAGAGGAACATCGTGCTTCTTGTAATAAATATTTCAGATACATATCGAACATAGTGGCATTGTCCATATACATTTCATAATTTTGACCCATTGTATGAATAGATATCACCTTGTAACTTATGTATATAGGAACAATGTTAATCACAATGTATTATATATCATCCATGTATCGTCTGATGCGTCGAGGAATCACAGAAGATTCACATCATCATGTTGCCAAAACAATACATTCACTATTCAAAATCATATCAAATAATTATTTTTGCTTATAACATCCAATAGAAAATAATATCATTAAACAGTTAATAAAGTATAGTATTGATGTGGAAATATGAATATTTATTGTTTGCAGTTTTATTTCGTGATTTGTTGTCGGCTCGATCGCGAAATCTGAACGCGTATGACCGACTTTGCAAGAGCTCTCGCCCCCAATGCGTGCTGTATTCTTGTTTCCTCATCCTGCTGCACCCCCCCAACCGATTTCCCGCCAATGCCCCTTCTCCTCGCCCGACAGTTGGCCACACTGTTCCGTCGCTACTACGCACAAATTATGTTACTCGAGCGGTCACAGCGGCGCCCGCGCTTGTTAAGCCTCCCCGCAACTATCGATGCCTTCCTCTCACAGAGTGCGTTCAATTTGTTGCGTCCCGCGCAAACTTCTCGTTCTGCCAGGGGTGCCAATCCTCCGCACTGTGATACGACCAACAATTGCTCATTTTCTCATGTTCCTCCTCCTACCCAATCGAGTTTCTTTTGAGAAAGGGAGGGGGGAGAAAAATTCAATGAACTTAAACCCACAACCTAGCTTATCTTAAACATGAATCGATTATACAACCCTCATGTTTCTGCTCGCTCTTACGAACTCCGAAATCATGCTTGTGAAGCGAGGAGAAAAATTCATTCTTTTATGTGCTTTATTTTTATATTTCTTATGGTAACTTTTCTCCGTTACGATCCCGGAATTTTAAATTCTGCGACGCATTTTGCATCGTGTGCCAACCAACCCTCACCTTGTATCCCTCTCCTTCCATCTTATTTCTTCATCCATCTTTCAGCGCTGACGCTTTTTTCCGCAGCACACTTGCCTCTCGGCCACACTTTAATCAACACCGCTAATTAATTAAGAGGGAGAGCTTGTTTATGACGCCAACCATGCCCATGTTGCAGGTGGAGTGCCGCCCTGTGTCTTCCGCCTGCATCCAGCGCTGTCGGTCTCTCCAGCTGCCGCCGCCGCCGCTGCCTGTGTCGCGGGTAGTGGCCGTGCAGCGCCCAGGAGTCGACCGCGTCGACCCCGGTGGTGCGCCGGCTTCTTTGCGCTGACCGACTACATCTGTTTCTTCATCCCGCGTCGACCCAAGTGAAACTAAATTACCTTGAACTGAATCCGAAGGTAATGGATGTGAACTATCAAGAGTGCAGTGAGTAGGTAGTATCTGATCTTTTGTTGTTGGACTCAATCTCAAGAAAATGGATCCAGGTTTTGCTTTGGACTTCTCGAACGGATCCGACGAAACTGTTCTTGAAGATGAAGGATCTGGATGTATGCAACCGGATATTCGATACCCGAGTAGTGTCCTCTCCAACATAACGCTCGCCATGCCGGAATGGGAAGCGGTGCTAACAGCCATAACATTATCACTCATCATTCTTTTGACTATTGTGGGTAACATCCTTGTTATTCTTAGCGTCTTCACTTACAAGCCGCTGCGAATAGTACAGAATTTCTTCATAGTTTCGTTAGCAGTAGCTGATCTCACCGTCGCAATTCTTGTTCTCCCCTTCAATGTAGCGTGGTCCATTCTGGGTCAGTGGCACTTTGGTATTCATGTATGCAAAATGTGGTTAACTTGTGATGTCCTCTGCTGTACGGCATCCATTCTAAATTTATGTGCCATAGCGCTAGATCGATATTGGGCGATTACCGACCCCATCAATTACGCGCAGAAAAGAACTCTGAAGCGAGTGCTGCTGATGATTGCTGGTCTTTGGTTGCTGTCAGGTGTGATCAGTTCCCCTCCTCTCATTGGTTGGAACGACTGGCCTGACGAATTCGATCTAGAAACACCTTGTGAACTGACACAGCAACAAGGTTACGTAGTGTACTCGTCCCTAGGCTCATTCTACATCCCACTATTCATTATGACGATTGTATACATAGAAATCTTCATCGCGACCAAACGACGGCTTCGCGAACGCGCTCGCGCCTCGAAGTTGAACGCAGTCAAGCAAAACGTGGCGTGCATGAACCAGGCTCAAGCCGCCAGTCGCGACGCTTACGTTGCTCACGACCAGGAGTCCGTGAGCAGCGAGACGAATCACAATGAGCACCCACCTCTCATGGAATGTGCCAAGGGCAAAGACAAGAAGAGGAAGAACAAGAAGAAAAAGAAGAACAAAGGGGAAGAGAGCAGCGCTTCGCGAGATAAGACACATCTGGCGCCTGCTCTCATCTCTGAGGATTCTGTCACGGACAACAGTCACGACCCACCGAACACACCAGCCAAGGACTCTCATAACCACTGCGGGGACGACGCTCAGACCATAACCACCACGACCACCGTCGGAGATTCCCCGCACTCGCGGATCCTCCCGGTCACCTCCCTGTCCTCAGGCCCAGGCCCTTCTCCTTCCACTGCAACCACCCTCGCACCTGTCGCCACTCCCACGCCTGTCCCCACCACCCCCACTCCTACCGCCACCGTGGCTGCTGCCAACTCGAAGAAAGGAGTCCCTGTGTACGCATTCATCGAGGAGAAGCAGCGGATTTCACTATCCAAAGAACGTCGGGCTGCTCGCACTTTGGGTATCATCATGGGAGTCTTCGTCGTCTGCTGGTTGCCGTTCTTTCTTATGTACGTCATTTTACCGTTCTGTCCTTCGTGCTGTCCTTCCAAGAAAATAGTTAACTTCGTCACGTGGTTAGGTTACATCAATTCGGCTCTCAATCCAATTATCTACACGATCTTCAACTTAGACTTCCGGAGAGCGTTCAAAAAGTTGCTGCATATGAAACCTTAGCAGCTTCCTGTTCCCATGTCATCGTCGTCACGATCTCGCCGTTCGACTACGTCCACTGCGGCCAGTAGCAGATAAGGGAAATTGGTGCTGTCCTCTTACGGCAACCGTGCTTCGACGTCCACTCATTTGCCATCCGTCGATCCATCGCACAAGCTCTGGTCCGTTGAGTTTTGGAAGAGAATCATTCCTAACAATACTCACTCTGCCTCACTGTGCGGTTTTGTGCAGTGTGTTTTGTGCTCAGATCGTATGTGTGACATGTGTACCAAATAAGTTGTACCTATTTTCTGTATATAGTTACGAACATTTCAGTTTGATTTTGATTCAGTGATAATTTGTCTTAGAACTACCAAGTCTACTTTCTAATACACACTCTAGTCTACCAAATTAACCGTTAATATTTGTTTATTGCTTCACTTTTTGTTACCATTTACTGAACTGTGTAAATTTGTATAAATGTAGCTTATCAAATATACTGACTTGTGAAGTATTTCAGTTTGTTCCATTTCAGGATGAAGAGAACAGTATTAGTTGTAGGAAATACGGGTGGATGAAAAGTGAATATGCGAAGGACATACGGATAATGTACATTTGAAGGCTGTTTTTACTATATACACAAGTTAGTGATTGTCATCTACCACAACAAAATATGTACTGTATTCTTCTGAGAATCGATGAAAACTGAAGCCCTTGTTCTGTGTATTTCTAAATTTAGAAGTCTTTTAAAAAATATTATTTTGAGAATTCTATTTAGAGAAAATATGAAATGTTGCTTAATTTTATGAAGAAAGATTATTGAAATATGTGTAACTAAACATCTGCAGATTTTCTTTCTTGTAAGATGTAATTTATGATCCAGTTACAGTACATAGGTCAATATTATGTACACATTTGTAAGTTGTAAGATTGTTTCCAACTACGCATGTACACATGTATAAATTTGAGTACGTAATTGTATATATATATATCAAAGTTAGTAGTATCCTTTACATTCCACCTGTCTATGAGCTCAAGTCCCTGCATGGACGTATTGTACCCCTTAGAATTGCCGAAGCGCGCCTCAGCAGGAGATGAAAGGAAAATTTTGGAATGTGTGTTTCGCGAGTGCATTTTACCTCGCTTCGCGCCTTTGTTTGCTGTAAACGGTGTCTGGTTGGTCAGATTTTGGTGCTTATTCCTGCAATGTTATTTTTGGAGCCCACGAAACGGCTCACCTTGCAAACTAGATGGAACGCGAACACTTCGTGTTTAAAAATTGGTAAAATAACTTTAATTGTTGGTTAATGTTGCAAAGAACTAAAAATTATCATATATGGTTTTATGTGACATATCTCGTGTTACATGATATATGTCGCTGCAGTGTCGTGGTCTCTTGAACTGTATCACCATCCTGCCATATGTATACGTATCATGCATGGATCCTTAAAATGTACAATAAATGTTATCCATATCTAATTCTTTCTTTATCAAATACGTATTTCAAATTATTCGCATTACAAACAAATGAACGTATTGAAACATGAATATCGGCTGTATGCAAAGGGCTACACCTTAAGCACGTCCCATTCAGACTAACAACAAATTCATTAGTGATACTCAGCCACATCATTTTTAACAACTTGGAGATTTATGTAATAGAAATAATAGACAGTTTCAAAATGTTCCATTGTAACGATAAATAAACCCACTGAACCATCTATATATATTTTTGTATGTAGAGTCACAATTAAAAGAAAAATGTCGATATATAGCTGATAATTTTAATAATAGATATAATGTGTCAACGTATTTATCACTTATGTAAAACTATATTGGACTCCTGCGATGAACTGGATTTGCCATTGATCAAAGACGCCGTGGCGGACGGTCACGGGCGCATGCGTGTTGCATGGGTGGAGGGAGAGCTAAGGAGGCGCGATTCGGCACTGTCAGTCCTCTTTCTGCCTGGGGCGGCCCCGCCCGGTTCCCCTGAGCCCCGACCGTCGAGGACGCCGCTCCGGGCAGTCCACACCCTCCTCATTCCTCAGACTTGAGTTGTATGGATTTGTGTACCAGTTGTAAAACCTTTTCATTCGTTATGTTCATTGGAAAGATATATGTAAATAAAGTTAGAATCAACCCACATTTCTCTTCTGTGTTTCCGCCTTCTACCTTTCAGAAATGATTGCAGGGCTAATATTCACGCGAGAATAAAACTATTGAAACAATAATCATTATTTTACTCAAGAAACTGTCGGATATAGGAGGAAGACAAGCAAAAACTAACTGTAAATAATTTCATTCTTAAGTCTATCTTACCTTGATGGAGGTTAAATTGATCGTATAAACAAAATTACAAAAACCCTTGTAACATCACACCTCAAACCCTGATATGTTGTTATTATTCTTTTGGTAGAAGCGGGGTCCACATACATACCAAAATCCCTATGGTAGTTTTTTTCGCTGCCACCAGCTCGGTTTCCCGAGCAACCAAACTCACGTGTAATAATAATAAATAATGATTTATTACAAATTACATTAAATCTGAATTGTTTACAGACACAAACTCCCAAAATCATCAATACATCTAATAATCGTTTATTATACAAATAATGCTGTAAGAGAGCATCGTTTATACTTTGTAAAATATAGTTGAAGACAACTAAATTTTAATAAACCTTCAGGTTATCGGTTCTTTCGAAAAGATAAGTTGTTTTCACCCAACAACTAACTGATACTAATTACGACCCTCGCACCTAGTAATGAGTTCATTAAGTCTACCGCAGCAGCCTTAACAAACAATCTGGTCTCCACGACCAAAACTTAGTACAGTCACTTGTCCGTGCTGACGGATCTCTACGTTCCTTTGTAAAGAATCATCGAGAAGTGTCACTCCTCTCAATATATACTGTACCAGACGTCACATGATCAGCGAATAACCACGCCTTCGCCACCACCGTGCAGGCACTTCTGTTGTTTCTATGAATGCAGAGGACGCGCCGTAGAGGACGAATCGTCATGAGCGTCACCTAGGCGCTTCGCAAACACCCTTTTCGTTCTTCATTCTTTTCTTCGTGGAATTTGTCTTTAATTTAGGTACACCTGGACCCCCGTGGATCAACGTCGCCGACTGCATTCTTCGAATACACTGGTACATACTTTCCTTAAGATGAAAAAGTGTTCGTTCGAACAATACCTCTACACGGAAAACTCGTCACACGTCCGTCTTAGCGCTGACCAGCCACTTATTGTAATATTCTTAACAGCATCCTGCTTGGGAAATACAAAGAGCTATTAATATTTCGCAAGTTGATGGCATGTCCTAGCGCCGACGTTACAACCCTTAACATTCATTTTTAGTGCTCTATACTAATCAAAAGATCAAACTGATCACGAAATACCCTGAACAATGCCCTAGAATTTAAATGAATTCATGAACATGATATACACATTTAGGTACATTTAGTTTTGGAACCAGTCTGTGAAATGTGTCAAATGGTCCTAGTTCTTTTTTAGTTTTACATGTCTTAATTTAATTTGATGAGGTTCAAGCCATCTCTGAGGTAACTATATGATATGGATGAAAGAGTTGAGAAGGAAAGATGTCTGGTTGCCGGGGAATGGAAGGTCCCAAACACATTAGTGAGGGAAACACCAGCTGAAAACCACACCCAGTTCGGCAGAGTGGAGGTTAGAACGTTCACTCTTCTGTCCAACAATGCGTGGGGAGGGAAGAAGCCATCACCACGCCTCGGCTGACTGTAAGTAATATGTATAACATGTGTGCTTGCACTTTATCAAGAGCTCTAAACGTGTGTTTCACCGAGTGGAGCCAAAATGGCGTATGTAGTTAAACAAATGTAGGAGGTGTCTGCTTTGGTGAATACGTACAAATGAAACAGGCTGTGGCACATGTACGAAGTTAATTATACATTTCTAGGTATTCGAATCATTTGTGAAGTATTTTATACTACAGAAAACTGATATACGTAATCCAGAAAGTATTGTAATCGTGAAAAAATTTGAAAGCGAGATTTCGAGGGAAATATCCTTTTTGGGTATTCCTGATTCTGAAAAAGTGGTTTTTCGGCATAACGTCCGTCCGTCTGTGCGCATCGATTCTGAGTAAATGCGTGAATATGTTTAATTCATATTTCGTATTTTCGATTGAATTTACTTCTTGTCGATGCACGTGCTCTAATTTATTTTTACTTTAAAACAAAGGGTACTTCGCATGAAGGTCAAAGTACTCTTTCGAATATTTCTCAGAAACGCCAACAATTTTCTTAAATTTTCTGAACGTGAGGTACAATTAGTATGCATTACTTCTGCATTAGCGGTCTTTCACTTGAATATTTTGTATAGACGCAGTAAAATAATTTTTATCTGCTACTTACACATTAGTTTACTGTTTCAAGAAGCTTGAATAATATTTAGCAGTGAAAATGGACCAAGCAAAAGTAAAATACACTTTTCGTAAACTGAAATGAAAGATATGATAATGATATAATACATAGGAGGACAGCAAACGCAGAGCAGATACGAAAATACATCAAATTCTGTCTAACACAAAATTACATTTACATTACACATTTACAATATTTTTGTCAATATGCATCAGATAGAAAAACGTATATGAGAAAATATGTGCAATGGTTTTGCACCACTAGTTTCTATATGTATTCATGAGGGTTGTAATGACGTAGTTGGCGAACCCTAAAACGCCAATAATAGTGGTGATAATAGTAATAATAATAAAAATGTATGTATTCGTAGTCTCTAGGTACATTATTCTGTAACACGGATGTAAACGTCTGCTATTAGTCTTATTGACAAAGGAGAACATAATATCAAGATGTGCCAGTGCGAAACCCGTGCGGAAGTAAGGAAAATAATAATTTGTCAAAAAGCAGTTAAAAACTGCATTTCGCTCATACGCCGGAACATTGACGGCAGTGCTTCGGAAGCTTCGTACATCTACAGATACATAGACTGGATGTTAGTTGTAACCTTTCACCAATACACAATATTTTTTAATATTACGCTGTCTGTTATGTTGGTTCGAAGAATTATCATTTCGGTTTCTTGCTTCTGCTTTATAGTTATATGCGTCATTGTTTATCTGGTGAGCGATATGAGCGTGTGGAGGACAGTAAGCTTACTTAATTATTTAACAGTACTAAAATACATCTATATTGTAATTAACAAATTCCGATGAAAAATAATGATATTTTTACGTCATTGAAACGCTTTGGACGATAAGCACATTGTTTCCTCGAAAGCTGGAAGAACTGGATTAGGAGTATTTGCTGTTTCACCTGGAACTTACGGTCATGGAGATTCGAGGTAAAAGAACTTAGTAGATTAATTTGGGAAAGTGCGCGGGAATAATTTCATTCGAAGCTAACCTAATTGTGTTTTCTGGATACAGACCTCGAAATATGTTCAACGGGAGTACGGAAGAGAACCACCCCTTTCCCCTAAATTTCCATAATTCTCACTATCCTCGGGATGCTAGGTCATTTGTTCGTCAGTTACGTACCCAGTGGCAAAGGGACGTGCTTGACAAGCCGCAACATGTTTCTCCCTTTCAAGAATCTCCCAGCCAAAATACGAGCATGTCTCTTCTATATATTTCATGGTTGCTTTCCACGATAACCTCAGCCGCTTAAAGATAAGTGGCTCATCACATCTTGTACTTCTCTCGCAGCAACAACATTCGTGGCACCTGGATGGCGTGGGTGGTCCCCTTAAGAGGCCTCCATTACAACACACCTGCCTCACGAGCAGTTCCGTCTGAAGCAGACTCGAAACAGAAACGCCTGCGGCTTATGCGGGTTTCTGCAAACTTGGTGCTTGTCTGCGAATATAGCGCGTAACGTTGAAGCAGCTTTATCAAAATTCTTGTGCTGGAATGGGACGTCGTTCAAGTGTGATGTCTCAAAATATTTCTAAATTAATTAAGATTAAAGCGCTGTAATTTAGTCCTCGAAGCAAACAATAAACAATAATAACATTCACAAAATTCACGTCGGACTAGTATTTTCATAGTACATATTTTGAAGATAATTGTCAATACTAAAATACATGAGATTTTCACATTTATCAAGATCCAGAGTATTTTCACGAGACAAATGATGTTTGCCATCGTTTGCCAATGACAAATGATGGTTTACTTTTCATAATTGGAGTTTTACGATGTTTTATTGGTGTGCAAGATAAATAAAAAGATTTCTATATTGTGGTTAACTTCTTCATGTTTGCTAAATACTAGACTGTCGTAATTATTGAGAATTAGAAATTTTAGGAAATGCATTATTGTTTTAAGTTATTTTTATTTTATCCCTTGCTACGATTCGGTTATTGTCAGTGCAAACAAAAATATTTATCTACGTAAGGCGATTTTTTCGATTTCTTTTGTTGTATTGCAACTATGATTAAGTACGTGTAGCTTCTAGGATGTTTAAACAATATTTGGATTCGATGACAAATCTTAGAATGACACAGTAAAAACTTTTACTTTCCAATTGTAAATAAATATACATGATTTGCCGTGTGGGTGGTAATCCAAAAACCTAACTCGTGTGTTTTATCTCTCCGTGATATTACTGAATAAACTTTGCTCAATCCTCAATGCCAGTTTATGATGAAATTATACAAGCATTGAAACAATACCAACAGGTGTTAATTTTCATTCCATATGCTTCTCTATAATAGTATTTTACGTATTTGTGGCAGTTTTTACTAATAATTTTTCTTCTCTTCGGTGTATTAAATATCAAGAACCCATATACGCATTCAAGATTTTCAGGTTTAATTCATTGTATTGTTGACTGGATCAAAAATAAGTGTTTGGAGATCATTTATCAAAGTAGTATTGCTTTGAATATACGAGCTGCCAACTGCAATTGTATGTCTCAAATAGTGATGATGAGGTATGTCATTTCTTATTGGATCTATCAAATTGCCCTATGAATAAAATTAATAAGACATATATATTTGTAACGCGGTATTTTAATTCTTATCAATAAATTTGTACTATTTCAAGCTGAAAAAAATTAAAAAGTGCCCTTCTTTATTTGTAAAAAGTATTTTTAATTTTTAGTATCATAATAAACTGTTTTCATATTGTTATGTATGATTGGGTTATTCGGAGCACAATTTTCTATTTATATGATTAAGAATTTGATGTAAAATGTGCTGTAACTTGCGAGGCGCAAAAGAAGTTTAGGAAGGTTTAAAAAGGGCCACCAGTTGGACAGCGCTGACCTAACATTTACTTAATAGGAAAGAACAACAGCGGCGTTACAGCGTCGCGAATTGACTCGTTTCCGAATTAAGTGGGTGGGAAGGAAATGACTTTTCTCGCACCACATTCTGCATTCCGGTTGAACGCGGAAAGTGTTCAATCGATACATTATAATCGGCCACTGCAAACGAAACTCATTTTAAAGGGACCACGAGGTAATTGTAGCAAGACGAGAAGAGGTGGGGAATTTTGTGTCTGGAACCTTCGTTACAAGAGATTTATGAAGTAGGACAGTTACCCGTTATTTAAGTGCTCTTAAAAGTACCTTCTTTTTTTTTTCAAATTAAGACATTGAAATTGAGGTGTCAAGGAAAAACATTTAAAACATTCTACAATTGGCACACCTGACGCTGCCAATTTAAAAGGGTTCATCGAATGGGTTTTGTGTGCCATGGACAGAAATGTTCCATAATTAGTTGTCTTAATTTTAAAATGTGTTATAATATCTTCTCCATGCACTGGGCACCATCAACCCACTCTGACTGAGCCGATCCAGCTCCTTTTTTCCTCTTCTTTTTGTTGACCCTGAAATATAATTTTATACTGGTGGAGATTTATTAAAATATTTTAATTCAAGAATTAATGAGCACATAACAAGTTAACTCTTTGTGAAAACATCTGATACTTTTATTTTATAAAGTATGTTTGGTTTTTGGAATTCAGTCATTGAAAATTGCTCACAATAAGACCTTTGTATAAAATAAATAATAACTATGGAGTATAAATTAGAAATATTCAAATATGCTCGTAATAAATTAACTAATGGAAATAATATAAATCGTTCTACCGTTATTACGATGTGTCAAACATCATTGCTATATACATTTCAAAAGAAAACTTTGATAAAATAGAATTACTGTCATTATACATAAGTTTTTCATGTAAATTGTTTTCAAGAGAATTCCTGAAGTTCGTCTAGCGATATATTTTTGTGTTATTATACCGTAACATTTGTGTAATGTATACAAAACATGTTTTCCAGTGCGGGGCAGTTATATCCTTCAGTTTATTTTCCTACTGATAAAACTCCGAGCAGCGTATCTGGAACAGAAGGTCTTGGAATAGCCGTGAAATAAATATACTTCTTTCCATGTGAGCTACACCTGTAAAACAAACTTTACGTAAGGACGTTAAAGAATACTGATTTTTTCTGTTGAGTGGGATTTTTTTCGTAAGATTTCATTCTTAAATATCGAATAATGACGTTAAAACGCTCTTAGATGTCTGTAAACTTATTTATTTATGATATAAAGTGTGGAAGGAAACGATTGCATCTTTGACTCAAATATATGAGTAATGAAATAAAATATTGTGATGACTAAATAAAGTGTCATTACAACGTTTGACAGGAATACTCTAATCAGGGGTCTCCATTACTGAAAATGTGATTGCTGTAATTCCGTCTTTCTGTCAGACTGTTCTTAGCGTATTAGTCGAGACGGAATAGTTGAACCAGTTCCATCTGAATTGGGTGTTTACTGAACAAAATTCCCTTACGTTCATGTTTTTTAAAATAATTTCACATTTCTTTATAGATAACTGAAGAGCAGTTAAATTTATTTATTTAGTAAATAATTTAAAGAATTTATCTGTGTCTCGCGTGTTTAGGGTAATGTCCACAAAAGCGTAAATGGTATTGATTTGAAGAACTGAAAGAGCGGAATCTCACAATTTATTTTGGTGAGGCACGGAACTTGCGTGTCGTCAGATCGGATGCTTGACGAGAGATGTCCGTTAAGTCCTTAAAGCCAGTTGTTCGGGAAGTTTCATGTTACTAGACGAGAATGCACATACTTAGTGGGTTTTAGGACTTCGGCTCCCTGGGTACTACAGGGCTGATTCCAGAAACTGCCTGAAGATTACGTTACAAAGCACCATGGTGTTAATCGCCCCTCTTCCTTTTACAGCTTCTTACCTCTCATCTTCCGTATTCCATGGAGTAATAAAAACTGGCAAATGTATCTTACAATGAGTGAAGATTGTTGGAAGACATCTGCTGTCTATACGGTATCCCCCCTCCAGTGGTTGTTGTGTTGGTGTAATTTTGTAGAGGTTTCTTGCTTTCTGTTCGTTAATTCCACTACTTGTTCTATGTATCCTTCATTAATGGCAAGAAGAAGATTAATAAATAATTCTGTTGAAGTGGGAAACCAAAATAATGTTTCATATGCAATAGTTTTTGTTCCAGTACTTGTGAACCCGACAAACAGAAAAATTTATTAGTGAAGAAGTATCGAATTCATTCATACGTTAAGTACTTTTATACCATACTGCCGTTCTTGAATGGCGAGAAAGAAATATAAAATTTTACAAATATATTATTTTTTAGTTAGATATAAATTATACACAGCCACACTTTACTTTGTGTCGTTCAGTATTACGTTGAAACAAGTAATGTTTGGAAAATTATTAAGTACGTTTTGTAGATATTCATTTTTAGGCTGAAAACAAAGAAAATATTGTTACAGTACATCAACTCAACGGCATTTTAATGAAAAATGCAAGTTAAAATAGCCAAAAATGAATTTCTGCAGTGAATTTAAGTTTGGATGATCCAGAACTACGGGAATAGGTGATACATTCGTCGGTTATGTGAAACATTACAAAATCGGCATTATTTATCGCCTAAATTCTTGAAATAACGGTTTAAGAAGTATTTAAAATTCTAATCTTAGATATTGTTTAGTAAATACAAATAAGAAAAGGAAATTAAAATAACTGTAAAATCTACCGAAGGGATTTTTAATTGACTACCACATATTTCCATGACGTTCCTCCCCCATGGTGGCGATTTCCGAGAACTTTGCAAATAACGCTGCAACTGGGCGAGAGAATAAGAAAACTCCCCATGAATTCCAAATCCGAAGTCACATCCCCAAATTACGTTGACAAAATTCTCGGCAACAAAAATTAATACTTAACCCTATTTGCTGGAGATACCATCCCACGTGCGGACGAGTAAAATATCCCCTGCAAGTTTGTAAAGTTCGTCATTTTGCCATTTTCATTTCACATATATAAAGTATTGTAATCGTGAAAAAATTCGAAAGTGAGATTTCGACGGAAATGTCCGTTTTGGCGATCCCTGATTTTGAAAAAGTGGTTTCTGGCATAACGTCCGTCCGTCTGCCCGTCTGTGCGGAACAATTCTGAGTAAATGAATGAATATGTTTAATTTATATTTCGTATTTACCGAAGAATTTACTTGTTGTCGATGCACGTGCTCTATTTTTCTTACTTTAAAACAAAGGGTACTTCACATGAAGGTAAAAGTACTCTTTCGAATATTTCTCAAAAACGGTTCCAAAGATTTGGCTTAAATTTTTGTACGTAAAGTACAATTAGTATGCATTACATCCGTATTAGCGGTATTTCGCTTGAAAGTTTGGTATAGACACAGTAAAATAATTTCTGTGTGCTACACTTTCACATTAGGTTACTGTTTCAAGAAGCCTGAATGAAATTTTGTAGTGAAAGTGGACCAAGCAAACGTAAAATACACTTTTCGTAAATTGAAATGAAAGATATGATAATGATAAAATAACAGGTGGACAGCGAACGCTCGGCAACAACGAAAATACATCTTTTTGTGTCTACAACAACGAAAATACATTTGTGTCTACAACGGAATTATATTTACATAACACTTTTACGATATTTATAAGACTGATATAATATGGCGCTATATGTTTTGGAATAATAATCTGAATATATATTTTAGTTTCATATTTCAAATAAGAGACAGCGTTAAGTTAATTCAGCGACTTTGAGCGAATAGAGCACTGGAAGACGACCAAAGTATTGAGGACCACGACAGAAATAACCCTTTCAGCATAGAATTTATTCTCACTCTACGCTGCAGACAGAGAAACGTATATGAGGAAGTATGTGCATTGGTTTTGCACCACTAGATTCTCTTGCACTTGCTTTCCGCCCTTCAACATTTATGATGGGCGGGTTAATTTATCCCGCATCCCTCTCAAACAAAAATGAACATTATAAAGTGTTTGGTGCTACGAAGAGTGTGTTATCTAATTAACACTGGGAGGAAGGAGCTATTGTCCTGGAGACGTTGGGTTGCACTACTCTGCGTGGGTTGTCGGGAGGCAGAAGTTAGCACACGACTCGAAATTTTGACTCGTGGAAGTATTGGTATCTTGGTTTCTGGGTGAAGCAGTGTGAAGAAGACCTCAATATGGAGGACGAAACGTCACCTCCCCACGGCAACAACCCGGAAGCCAAGATACCCATAGACTTATAAACGGAGTATCTTTAAGTGGAACTGCAAGGGAAAGGTTATAAGTTACAAATTAACGAATTTTTGTGTCGTAAAGGACTTCGAGATAAGGAGTTTTTAAGATTATCAATTTCGACTTATAGAGGCATATGTTATTAAAGTCATTAGAAAATAAAAAATTCGACTTATGAGATTTATTTTACTACATTTGTGTTGTGCATAATTACATGAATAAAGATTATTTTATGGTAAAGGAACAACTTGAAAATGTGCACATATTTAAAGAACTCTGTAATTTTCTTTCGAGTCAAGGAATTAACACATTCTTCGTCAATTATATTTTCGATTGCAGACAAGGCACTAAATATAATTATCCTCGATATCACTACATCTTTCAATGAAAGTACGAAATCATTTCTTAGAATTGGTTACTGCCGACAACGAAACTATTGTTTGGAGTTGAAGTGTCTTGCGAATAGAATTTCGATTTACAGACACCGCAAAGTTCACATACTGCTCTTTCGAAATATAGAGTCAGCTAGATTTGTAGTTCGAGTTATGTATGGATAGTATGGATAGTACATCATAGGGGAATCATCTTCAGTACGAGTTATAGCGTCTAAATAATTGAAGTTGTAGGGTTTTTTGTACTTCAACGGAGGGGAATGACTAATTTACTTTCTCATATACGTAGTACATAGACAGTATTGTAGTCGTGAAAAAAATCGAAAACGAGATTTTTGCGGAAATCCCCGTTTTGGAGATCCGTGATTCCGAAAACGTGTCTTTTGGCTGGACGTCCGTCCGGTCCGTCTGTCCGTCCGTCTGTGCGCAGCACTCCTAACCGAATGGAAAAATATTGTTTCCATTTTTCGTATTAAGGGTAGAATTTACTTCTGACATATGCATGTGCTTTCAATTTCCTTTTTTATTTGAACACAAAGGGCACTTTACATGAAAGTCAAAGTACATTTTTGAATATTTTTCAGAAACTGGTCCAACGATTTTGCGTTAATTTTCTGTACGTAAAGTAGAATTAGTATGCATTACATCCGCATTAGCGGTATTTTGCTTGAAAATTTGGTATAAACGCAGTAAAATAATTTCTATTTGCGACATTCATTCGTTTGATTACTATTTCAAGAACATTGAATATTGTTTAAAATGGATTAAGTAGAGGTAGAGTAAATTAATATTCTGAATATTATTTTACTTTCAAATCTCTAATAAAAGGCACTAAGAAGTTGAATAATTGTCTTTTAGCCCGACAAAAATGTTGTAGTTTATTTGTTTTGTCGTATACGGGGCATAAAGAACCGAAATGATGTCGATCACGTAATTTTGTCAAAAATATATGTTTTGGTGGTTCCTGATTCCAAAAAGGTTGTTTTTAAAATAATTTCAACGCCGACCAAAAATCTTAGTTCATTTTACTTTATTACTTTGTCATAATAATAATAATAATAATACATTTTTTGTCAAAAAACAGAACAGACTGCGTATGACCACGTGGAGGACAATAAACTAATTTACTCTCCGGAAGCAAGCAAGGGACCATCCCATCCATTCCGATCAAGGGCCCTTTCTATATAAGTAGTATATAGAAAGTATTGTAATCGTGAAAAAATTCGAAAACGAGATTTATGCGGAAATATCCGTTTTGGAAACCCCTGATTCCGAAAAACTGTTTTTTGGCTGGACGTCCGTCTGGTCCGTCCGTCTGTCTCTTTATATTATGACAAAAATGTTAGTTTTAGTTCATCATATACATTTTTAAATAATGGATTATATTTTTATTTATTACTTACGCTCGTTTTTATGCCATATAATATTCTCTATTATTATTATTAAATGTATGAGGGTATATGAATTTAAAAATGTACGTTGTCAAGAGGAAGGGTACAGAAAACGTTAGAGCTTTGTAGGAGGGGAAGACGGGGATCTTTACCAAGACGAAGGAACGCTGAGTAAATGCTGCTTTGTTTGAGAAAAAGTCATAAAACTGAGGGGAATGGGAAGAGTTCAACAAAAACGAAGATTTTTTTGGTCAAAACGTGGGTGGCGAAAAGAAGTGGTAAGGTACGCGATGGCGTCTTTATGTTTAACGGAAAAATCAACGGAAAATTACAGAAATATATTTTGATAGAATGGAGGTCAGCGTTAGAAAGAGACTGCGAGTTTAAAGGGACCGCAACCGGCGGCAACCAGAAAGCAGGGGGTGGGGGCAGCCTTACCCAGCAGCCGGGACCACACAACACAATAAACTACCTAAAAGCTGCGATCGTTGGGAGTGAGATGTAGACGCGGCGGGCGTGAAAGCGTGTTGAAGTGTGGATGGCGGTTAAGGCGAACATGTGTAGATTTGGAGTCCTTTATTATAAAAAGCGTTGCAGGGTGAAACGGGTGGCAGGGACGCCACGGTTCAGTAACGAGATTTTTAAAAAAGAAACGTTTTGGTTGACTTGGAGCTTGCACTCGTTACTGAAATTCACCGAATCGTACTAACTCCGCATGAAGTGGAAGTTTCACAAGATTGGCAGAAACTTGTCACATGACATTCAAAATTTGTAACCACGTGAGGGGGTGTCTTAGGATAGAATGGAGTAATAGTTAATAAAAAAAAGGGACGCAGAGAGACAGTGGGGAGAGACTGACTTTTCTGCATCAGAAAACTGCAGATGAGACTTCGGAGAATTACGAGTCACTTCGTATTTCACTTGACTTCACTCCGTATCGCACTTCGTTACTACTTCGTAGCTCAGATCACGTCACAGTTCATGACAGAGCATTTACGAAATCGCGAGTGAGACGTCTCACAATTCGGATCGAACTTAGCACTCAGATGTAGATGATTTTCATATTTTCGAAATCACCTTGTGATCTCAGACGTAACTGATTCTTACAGCTTAATCAGTCGTATGGAGCAGTATGTTCTAATAAAGTTCATTAAGTGAACTTCGGTATTATCCGAGAACCAGTAAGATTTTAACGGTTCGTTTCGCAACAAGTGGCGAGAGGAAAGACTTCTCGTGTTGCGTGTAGTGAAGGAATTTTTTCGAAACATGAATGTAGCGAGGGCGGTGAACGCTGCGATTCCGACGATCGGAAAATTCCGTCTGGCACTGATAGTTCCTGGAACGGTGGGACCGGTCTACTAAATGGTTGGTTACCAGACTGAAGAAGGACGAGCGCGCAAGCTGAGGCAGTTTTTAAAGGACGCAGACTTCCGCACTCAATTGTTGGCACCGATCTGTCAATCAAGGTCAAGGTAATAGAATTGCTGGTTGCATCCAGTATTAGTTATTAGCAGCGTCAAGAAGACCGAATTCTCCGAGTTTAAATAATTAAGGCCAATGCTCAGAACTTTTGATATTATGTAAATTTTACGAGGGCTTCAAGAAGACGATCGAATCTCATAGTATTTGTTTAAAGTCATCGATTACTGTAAAGATTGTTAATTAACTGGTAATGGTTTATTACCAAGCTCTAGGATTTTTTTTGATTTTGTTATGTTACTTTTGGGCGTTATTTTGTGCAGTGTTTGGGATGTGAGCATGATAGTTGTAAGTGCATTTGTAGGTCTTAGGAATAAACAATTCAGTCAATTTGTCTCCATGATGCGTTTTCCGTGGGGCATTAGTAAACCTTGTGTGTTGTTCTTACTTAGTAAAGAATACGAACCCATGTCGATAAGTAAGGAGAACGAGCTAGCTAGGGTTTGTGATAATGAGATAAGTGTGAAACCACTACCCTATTTAGATATTTGGTAATTATGAACCCGTTTTATTACTATATATAGTAAGATTTGATCAATTTCAAATAAATGATCAATTTTATTAAATTATTTTCGATTGGTGTGTATTTTAAGGGGAAGGTTTCCGCGGCCGTTAAGAGTAAGTCGTGAGGAGAAAAGGAGAGAAAGTTTTTCAGCCGTTGTGGTGAGCCTCCTCATTCTAAGAAATAAATTCAAACAGAAGCGGTTCGCAACGTATTTGTTTTGGAAAATAACGCGTAGTTCATGGGGAGAGGATGCCAGCCCAGCGGAAATTTATCGAGTGTTTTTAAAAGGAAAGGTCACATCGGTTGGCAGGTTTAGACATGCAGCGGGCGAAGCAAGTATAGAGGTTTTATGGTTTTAAAAGGATTACAATGAGTCTGAGCGGGTGTAAGAGGGTAGGCAGCTGCGAGCTTTTGAGCGCGGTCGGCTCTACACCAGATAGTGGGAACTGGAAATTTTAAAGGCTGTTGAAAATAGAAAGTGAATAAAGTTTGCGTCTTTGTGGTTAAAAACCGCCTAGTGATGACCATTCAAAAACGGTTGAGAAAAATACCGTTGAGCTCAGAAACGTTCAAAAATGCAGTGCGTGAGTTGGCCTGGTGTGCGTGATCAAGTCAAAATTGACCTATAACAAGTGACGTCGTGAGGATGGGATTTCGAGTGGATTGGATGCGTCAGTCACATGATTTTAAAAAACACAGATCACGTGTGTATGTGGAAGACGGGCAGAGTGGGAGCGAAGCCCATTTATAGAACAGCAGAAACGAACATAGAACATTCGGAGATTGAGATTCAGAGAGTTATTTGAGATTCAGAGACATTGATTCTGGGACTTTCGTTCGGAGAACGAGTCGGGTATTAGTTCCGGACACTTCGGAACTTTGTGTTGTTTTGTTACAATGGCATTTTTCAGATAAATTGTTTCCAAGTCAGCGTTGAGAACTTATGACCACTTCTGTCAACATTCTGTCAGTTCGAGTAGCCACGAGGTGGTAGCAGGTCTCTTATCCAACTCTTAGGAGTTATTGGAACTTTTATCCGGTCGGAAAATCTCGAAGCCGCTCAGTATCGCCGCGGAGTTCCTGGAAATTGCCAACGCAGCAATTCGGAGAATGCACCTGCATTTCTGGAAGGATGACGACGTCATACGCTAGGACGACATCTCGAGGCGTGGGAGATCGTCTGGGGCTTGGCTCCTTTTCCATCAACATCTGAAACTTATCTATCATCTTGTCCAGGTATTAATTGGGCTGGCTATGACCGCCTACAACGGTTAAGCGCAAAGCGAGAAGAAATAGTGCGTCTAAGATAATCAAGAACTCCCAGACCCAGAACTTTTGAACTCAGTGATAATTGTTAAATTGGGCATTAACTGAAGATGAATAATTCTAATTATATTTGTACTTTGTAAATTTATTATGATATTCGATTTCAAAAATGGCGTTAAGTAAAGGGCTTGTCTTGTCAACGAAGGTATAAATTTGGCATGAATGGAAATGTCTGATTTTGGGGGTTGTATTTCATGTAATTAAAATTAGTATTATTATTTCATATTTGTGTAATTAAAATTAGTAAGTCAATTTGTTTCCATGCGTTGTCCTCCTTAAGGAACAATAGTATGTGTTTTCCTTATATAAATAATATCGAACCCATGTATGAAATTAGTAGAACGAGCTAGCCGAGGAATTTAAGATTTTTGAAGGGTGAGTGTGACCCACTACGCTATATTTTTACCTGTTTCTTCATATATATATATATATATATATATATATATATATATATATATATATATATATATA
>NNCF01127278.1:163743-234680 GCA_002313205.1 Laupala kohalensis
AAGAAAAGTTGCAGATACCCACATCGTCGCTTCTCAGAATCATAAATGATCTGGGGTACCGAAAGTGTAGCGCAAGATGTGTGCCAAATATGCTGACACAGGATCACAAACGCCAACGCATCGAAAGTTCCCGCGAGGTTTTGGAGTTGTACACTGAAGAAGGAGCGGCATTTTTGGACTCAATAGTGACAGGGGATGAAAGGTAAGTCTATCATTTCACGCCAGAATCGAAACAACAGTCAATGGAGTGGAGGCATTCATTTTCCCCCAAAAAAAGGAAATTTAAAGTGACACAATCTGCCAGAAAAATTATGGCAACTGTCTTCTGGGAGAGGAAACAGGTCCTTCTCATCGAATTTATGCCAACACCATTAATTCGGCCTCGTATTGTGAGACGCTTAAAAAATTGCGTCAAGCCATAAAAAACCGAAGACATGGAATGCTAACGAAGGGAGTGCGTCTTTTGCATGACAATGCTCGACCTCACGTGGTACGCGACACAAAAGCGCTTTTGGATAAGTTCGGTTGGGACATTCTCCCCCCCCCCCAACAGCCCAGACCTTGCCCCATCGGACTATCACTTGTTCACCAATCTAAAGAAACGTATGAGTGGGAAAAGGCTGAATTCAGACGAAGAAGTGAAGACTGCAGTGAAGGATTACTTGGAAAGAGAGGTGGACGGAGGGTTATATCACGCTGACATACAAAAGCTTCCAGATCGACTACAAAAGTGCCTCGATATGAACGGCGATTATGTCGAAAAATAGTGTATAAATACTCGATATAATCATGTATTTTTTTGTTAAATAAAGCTCTTTTTCGATTTTATATAATTATGGAGACCTTACTTTTGGGACAAGCCTCGTATATACCAA
Source organism: Laupala kohalensis (assembly GCA_002313205.1). Classification (NCBI taxonomy): domain Eukaryota; kingdom Metazoa; phylum Arthropoda; class Insecta; order Orthoptera; family Trigonidiidae; genus Laupala; species Laupala kohalensis. Next base: position 164,619 of record NNCF01127278.1, read on the forward strand.
CTCTCTCTCTCTCCTAATTTAAAAAGAGAGAGAGAGACAACAGACCCAACAGCCTTATGCGCCGATTGTCCTGAGAGGAAAACAATGAGAGATTTCTCTGTCTCCCTCGCACATCGTCTTAGGTGGGGGAACTCGATTCCCCTCACTGACTGCTGCTCACTAGTCGTTACGCAGTAGTACCTTACCCCTCGACGCGGATGTGCGAGCGAGTGCGAAACCACTTAGTATCTTCCGTCTCATGTTATTACAGACAATCTGCTGCAGTGACTGTTGCCTGTATTTATATTTAACTCTATGAAGATATCATTGACATCGGCCGCGGAAGCCTACGACAACATATAACACACCTCTCATGGAAGTACTGCTACAATTATTTTGATGTACTCGAAGCGACGTCTGTATGTCGAAATGTTTGTAAGGAGGCTGGTGTCTGTAAATAGTTACAAGAATCTTTTTTTTATCCCCAAAACTGATTCAAATAATATGTTAACGACCTTCAACGCAGTCTGTCTCTGCTAGGGAATATCGATGGTCGACCGACGCACGCGTTTCGCATTCTGATCGGTGGTCAGTTAAACTAGCAGAGCCGTTTACCCAGTGTCTGGACACGGCGCGCGTGCGTTTCGTTCGCTCGATCGCATTGCGATGGCACTCAACTCGGCCTCCCCCGCCCCCCACCGACCCACACGACTCAAATTTCGAAGCTGAGTGGAATTGGCGACAGCAAACGTTGCCTGCGTGTTTCGCTTCACGATGAACTTCGTCTAAATTAGCAGATTGACGTTGAGCAGTTTGATAGAAAATTTATGGATCATTTCTCTGTTTTCTGTATTTCGATCTCCGTGTTTTTGAGCAGCTCATTATATTTTCAGTCTGTACCGTAACACGCCAATCAGATCCATCAAGTCATGATAAAACTATGTCTGTACCCTTGCTCCAGTAAGATAAAGTTGCTTGTGCAGAATCAAATATGAAGGGATGACATTCAATAATGTTATTTAGAAAATAGGGGTTGTAAAGTATAATGTTCAAATAAACCTTTTTTTTAATAATAAAATGTTCACATAGACCGTTGTGAATTACTGAAATAAAATATTAATCGGAAAAATCTCAATAGTGTGTTGTTATACTGATAGTGAAAATGCCTGGTAACTATGAATTTCTTAAAAAACCATTGCCTTTTGTTTACTTTTTTATGGATTACTGAATGCGGTATTCACAATATATTTCTCTTATACTCGTATACTACAAATCGAGTATGTAACAAAAACGTTATTTATGAAGAAACTAATATAACTATTAACTCGCTTGACTCCGTCCCAAAGCTATATTCCCTGTCATTCGCATGTACGCCCAGGGCCGGATTTAGGACCTGTAGGCCTGCGGTGCGGACTCTCCAGGTAGTATGGCTCAGGATGTCCCGGGAAGATCTGGATTTTTTTTAGAAACATTAATCGTTTTAAAGCACTTATTTGATAAAAATCATTAATATAAACATATAAAAGTTTCCGATTGTTTACTACAAAATATTCTACTGCATAGTATTAGAAGAATTGAGTAACAAATAATAAAACTGAAAATCTGTAAAGTTTTTAGAACAACTTATTGTCATCGCTTTTAAAGATATATTTAGAAAAGCACACTAAATTAGGTACCGGTACATGTTTTTCTTCGGTACACGGTCGTCTGCACTGTCAATATGGTGCCTTATAAATTTAAAATAGTTATATTAATTTGCCAATTGTTAGAATTTTTGTGGTGCAGGCCCCTAGGTGCGCGTCTATGTAGCCTGTGCTTAAATCCGCTTCTGTGCACGCCGTTGATGTAGATGACAATGGTGGACAGAATGAAAATCGCAAACGAAATATTAAATTCTCTTCAGAATGTCTTGTGACATCTGTAAAAAAGGTTATAAAAAATAATACAAAATTTCGTCTACGATAAAAAATATATCTTTCTATAACATTCGAAAAGTAATTTATTTTCAAGAATATATTATCTTCTATAAGAGACGATGTATTTCATGCGAATATTAATTAGTCTATGAATTGCATTGATGGCTGTGTTTTGAAAGCTTAACTTGATATGAGCACGAGGGGGGCAAAATAAACTGAGGTACAAGGTACTAGTTCTGCAGCTGGCCTCTAAACTGGTGGTTGAATGGTCACTTCAACATACCGACCGTTTCAGGAAATGAAAGGAAGCAACTACGCTCCCAGCGATGGCGACTGTGCTTTCCGACGTCACATACACCCACTGACAGGAAATGGAAAAACAGTTCTACTTGTTAATTTGTCACAAACATATGTCCAGGTTTCATATCGAAACAATTATGCAATGTATTAACTTTACCTTTCAAATTTCAAGTATTTCTCTCCACATAACTGATTTTAAAATTTTTGTAAGGAACTTTTACCGCATGTAATTTGTAGACTGAGTAATTGAAAATCTATTTCTCAGAAATTTTACATGAACGAATATAGCCATTCTATGTAACAAAAATACCGAAATCAATTTTTTCATATTTAATTAATATTTTTGTTTACACATTTTCTGATAAAAATCACAATAATAGGAAACATTGAGAAATTTGTACGAAAGATTCTCAGGTTGTTCAGATTATTTTCGTAAATTCGTTATTTCTTGAAAAGATCATCAATTGAGTGGAAGAAAGTCGAATATAAGGAGACGTAATAACTATAATTACTATTTACAATAAAAATATTTTTAAATAGTTTCTTTCAATAAAAAGCTCTTCTGCAAAAAAACTGCATTTCCTATTTTCTTTACTTTCTAGTGTTCCTGGAACGTGAGGAAACTTGAAAAACTGGTTCATGTGGTCGAAAAACCTCTCGAAAAGGGTTTTGAGCGTCGCAATTCTTGTGATGTCATGTATAGTCGGAATGTACACATATTACTCAAAAATGACTGAACTAACCACTAATAAATACCGGGTTATATTTCCCGGTAAACGAAGTGGTTTGTGAAGTCCAGATGTTATTACACAATAGTTATTTTCCTAGGATATTCATGTTTCGTTTTCAATTGGGGTATAATCTTGTATTATCACATTAACTTATGTATATAGTCTGCATACATTATATCGTTTTCATACGAGATAGATCTTTGATATATTTACTTGTCTTAATATCTACTTCCTTTAATTGTGGGTGAGAAATATTCGTAAGGACCAGCTAATTTTTATTAATTGTCATGTGTGACCCTCTGTGGCACCCGTATGACACTCGGCGGACACTTGCGTTTGACGTGCCTGTTCTAATCCATGTTACCTCATTTCGTTATCTTTCACTTGCTCTCTCCCTAGCATTGGTAAAGACCATTGTGCAGCACGCCCCTCCCGCAGCCGTGATGGACGGCTGCCCAGACGACGCTCAAGTCCACCGGCAAATGATGCCGTCGGCCGCGCCATGACAGACTGCGACGATGCGGCGGTCTGGTCACGCCCGCCACATAGATCAAGGCCACTTAGCTGCTGCTACTGCACCTCCCTTGCACGCCGTTTTTCCACATAGCGGCGTAGCCTTTCAAGGATGCTCTCCGCACACTCCTCCGCTGGAGGTGCTCTTCAAACACTACTTTTTGTGTGTCGATCTAATAGTGGTTTTTCCTTGCCCGGTGCTCAACTTCTACAAGACAGTACATTACACTTGTACGAAGTAAATTGACAGTATGTGAAATTTCGTTTGAATTTTGTCCGTTAGGAGCTGAGAACTGATATGACACATTCAACAACCTACAAAATGCATGATTGAATTACGTACAAGCATTTCTGGGTTGAGAACACTTTATGAAATAAAAAAGCGTTCGAATCCTTGGAAGGCAATCAGTGTAGTTAACCTGATCATCCAGCTTCTCCGGATCACAATTAAGAAATATCGTGAGATAATAGAACCGTGCCAGTTAAGTGCGTGGGTGCTGGGACCGCAAAAATAAAAATATAACTATATCCTTTCACTTCTTTTACGTTGTTAAAAATTTATCATTATCTGTTTTTCGAGGAGAAAATAGTTTTGCTGGATGGAAAGCTGGATCTTGTCTTAAATGCTGTCTTACAAATGGAAACCGAAAAAATTCCTAGCATACTTTCTAAGGTTGCCATCGACAAATTCTCAAATCTAGGACCATGAGACCGAAAATCCCGGATTTTGGAGCTAAAGCCCGTACATGACATTTAAAATTATTTCTATCCTTCATAACAACCAAATATACGTTTAGCTTGTTGTGTTAATACATGTAATAATAAATTTTGAGGTACTTTCATGGTAAGAAACATGCGCTTCTAAACGAAACTGAACAGATTCTTCTCCGTATTGGAAAGAAAAGTAAATGAAAGTAATTTGGAGAATTTTACTCCAGAAATAACACGAGTCGCTTCCGCAAGGGAGAAGGTGGCGTTTGCAGATTTCGACGATGGTTTTTTTGTTTTTGTTTTAGTGCTTTAAAGAACCAGACGGTGTAGAAAACCCCGCCCGGCCACTCCCTGGACGCCCTTCAAATTAGGACAAACCCGGGGTAACCGTAGTTCTATTTCGGCCAATAATTCATACAGCATTTATAAAAAAATAGAGATCCGAAAATGGTGAAGTTTGAAGTATGCATTCACAAGTTTTAAAGGATCTGGTATAATGAATATTAGTGGGAAGTATTAAATCTTATTCGTAGAAACCACTTAATAAACAAGTCCAGCCAATAATGTTCCTCGAAGTCTCTTGAAATTGTGGAGTTGTATTATTAATTTGTTGATTCGACATTTTAGAGCCAGTTAAATTCTCGGTTTCTCTCCCTCTACCCATTCCCACGTTCCACTCTGTCTCCATTACGTTTGTCCGGATCGTTAGTGACGTCACGGCGGCGTGACCGCGCCGGGAGCATTAGCCTGTCAACGCGCGATGGCAGTAATGCAACCGAGTTGGAGCTTTCATCAACAACCCGCGCTCGCCGCTGTAAGCTGCCCGGTGCCTACAGTGGACGGGTGCGCCTCGAAGTTGTGATTAAGTGCGGAGGCGAGGGATGGCGCTGGGCTCAAACGTTGATGTCCAGCTCACATGCTCCTAAAGCGACGGAAGCACAATTTTTTGGTTTTGTTCCGAGTGGGATGTATATCCCTACCCCAACGACATCCACTACTCAAATTCTCGGATGTCCTGTTCTCTTTTTGCGGAAGAAAACTTCTATATTGGTGAGTTGTCATTTAGGATGTTTACTTGAATGAAAATATCAGTATTTTCGATGAATTTTAGAATTGTACCTTTGAGTAACCACGCGACAACCCACGTTACGCTGTAAGCAAATATTCAATTTGATCGATTTAATGCAACGAAACTTTTATTCCTGTTTCGAATACAATTGTTTGTTGAATGATTATAGCAATAATTATTATTATTGCACATTATTGACCTTTGAACAGTGTTTAACTTGGACACATCTTCTGCTTAGTCCTTTTCCTCCTTCTTCGTCTTTTCTTCCCAAAATCTCTTCATTCTTTGGCTACGTTCCTGTTTCCTTTGTCCTGGCCAAACTTTCCCTGTTTTCCTTTTACCTTCTACTTCGAATTTGGTTTTCTTAATTTTGCTTCTGAATTCATCTCTTGATTTTATCATTTCCCTATTCATTCCTGCATGTTTTAGGCCTTCTTCTATTTCTTGAAACCAGTTGGGTTTTTTTTTGGTTGAGCAGTTTACTACATCAAATATCTTCTTTGTCAGCCTGTTGTTGCTCATTCTGTGTGTGTCCATAAAACGCTAGCCGACGTTTTCTGACCATAGTAACAACAACAACAACAACAATAATAATAATAATAATAATAATAATAATAATAATAATAACAGTAATGGCGAAGAATATTCTCGAAATGATCAAAACGGTTCAAAAGCATTATGAAAAATATTAATTTCTCAGTATGCCGTCGCGGAAATCGAAAAGCAAATATTTGGGTCGCTTGGAACCGTTCGTTGATTACACATTCAAAAGTTTCACCTTTGGCAAGAACGACCCTGGAATGGTTGCAACGCGAAGCTCAAGATCGAAAAGAGTATATCTTCATTCGCGTATTTTTTGTTTTATTCTGAAAAGGGATTAATAATGAGATATTTATTTCCTATATTTCTAATTTAAAAAAGAAACATATTTAAAAGAATATTATTGATGGAAGAACTTGTTTGAAAAGATTAATTAATTATTCCTGTATCAACGTAATCATTTATTGAAAATATATTATATAAGCTACTAGCAAGTACTTAGGCGTATCTTGCGTTACAGTTTACGTGTACTACCAATAGCGTAGCCACTAGACGGGATCAATCGATGGGAGGTGCTGTAGTGGGAGTAAGGAAACTTTATTCTTAAAACGACGTAACTGCTGGGAATCGAACCCGGAACTCCTCTCCCACGATCCAAAGCACATCAGTCTTTCGCGTGCCTGGAGTTAGCACCGAATTTCGTTCGAGAAATATGCAAATTATTATCTAAAATGAGATAATTCAGACTGCAATCACTTTTCGCAACCACCATGTAAGAAACAATGCACTATTAAACAAATAATTACGAGTATTTACGTTTCTAAGAATCTTTTTTGTAATTTCCTTGGGGCGGGGTTCCAGACCGCCCTTCAGCTACTTAGCATTCAATTGACTAAAGTGTGCTCTCCTGAATAATTAGTAAATATGAAGAATCCAGAGCTGATTTGATATCACGATTGGAAAATATAAAATATTTTTATTTGCATGAATATTTATTTTACCGTTTCTATTATTATTGTTCTACGTTATTTTTGCGGGAGTATTCGGTCTCCATTGATCATATAAGAACAATAATGAACCTAAGTCATTTTCCCTTGTCTAGTAGGCGTTGGAGATGAAGGATGGAGTGATGGCAGGGGTGCCGGATGCCCGGCGTATGATGAATGAATGTTGGGGTGGAATAATAGGCAGGAGAAACGGGAGAGTCCTAAGTAAGTGTTCCGCCACTCCTTCCTTCACCTCGGATTCTGCTCGGTTCGGACCGGGTTTGAACCGGCGTCCCCAGAGGTAGAAGGCGAGCGCGTTAGGCACTACGCCACGATCATATAAGAACAATGTAGAATAAAAATCATTCATTCCATTGGTTCGTTTCTTATATGTCTTATTAGAATTTATTTTCTGTACTTAAATTAAGGGTTTGAGGTAACCTGTCCGAACAAAAAATCAAAGAACTCATTGTAAAGGTGGCTCCAGACATTCGTCGTTCGGCGAATCCCGAATAGCGAATAGTGTGGATGGGTTGCTTGCTCTTTGTCGCGTCACGAATACCACTGCACGCCCTACTCACAGTGTGTCGGACTTTTGGACACATCAAAGGAAGCAGAGCAGTGGCAAGCATTCGGGATTCGCCGAGTGACGAATGTGTGGAGCCGCCTTAAGAGTCAGGGAAACATCGAAATGAAATACACGGACGATCGACCTTCTCGCTGGGACCTCGTCGATGGCGAAACGAGATATTCGTTCGCAGTGCTCGTTCAACCTCCGCGCACAGTCGAGTGTATCGCATGTCGTGATTGAGTGGCTCTTGAAGTAGTGCAGTGCAATATCGGTTTAGCGAACTACCGTTTGGTGTACGATTTCATCGCAGAAACATGTGGAAGTTTTCACTCCGAAGCGCGGCTGGGAATAAGTAAGGTCGGGTAACGTAAATGCCTCTCTGTTTTATTAAGGTTGTTTGACTGTTTGTTACCATTGTCACGACTGAACGTGAGCGGAGACACAAGGTGAATAAGGGCATGCATCTCTTTCGCTGAAAGATGCAGTAAACAATTCGTGTGCTTTAGATTTGTGTGTCGGAACATTTTCCTATCTACTCACTTTTTACTACTCTTTCTTAGTAGATATAAATGTAGTTGAATACAGTTCGGTTAGCTAAGAGACGAATTATTTTGATCGGTTGGAATATCGGTCGACTTCTTTAGGGTCAATAGAAATGAGTTCTACATTAGCTACATTACTTGCGTACCTCGTGTTTTTCACTTAATTGGATTGTGTTACGTCCGATAAAATTAGTAACAAATTCAGTATTTAATCACGACGGATTAAAAATAAGATCTGATCACCGGTTCGATGTGGAGGAAAGAGAATAGGAACTTGCCATGCCCCTGGAACTCTTCTCCTTATTTGCACAAAGTGGCAACTTCACTACACAATAGTTCGTGACCTCGATGTTATTTACCGAGATATGATACAACGGCTACGGAATGTGCAGACTTTCGCATTGGTCACTTTATTTCTTTATTGTGACTTTCATTCCCTTGACACTTAACCAACTGAATCATTTAGTCCGGTATAGACCAACAACGATTAAAAGAAATGTATTTTATATACTTCAGTAGTCGAGATAAAGAGATTTCATTTTAAAGATTCAATTTTTTAGTGTATTGCAGTGTCTGTTAGTAGAGATTTGACTTCTACTTACAAGGGAACTTTCAACAAGCGCAGGTCGAAAATGGTCCTGATTTTTTTAATATTAACTATTAGTACGTCATGTCAGAATATTATCGTCGATGACACTGAAAAAAAATCGAGAAATATGCCAATTTTTGGCGCCTTCTTTCCGCTCACACTTCGGACAATCATGAGGAAAAGTTGTTGTAGTGGAAGGTCACTGACTGCTGCTATACGTTTACCATTGCGTGCCGTGATATCACCTCAGTATTCTCCGATACTGAATTCCGTTAATATTGCGAAATTCGAATATCTATCGCTTTATAATTAAAATCTTTCATACATTTGTTAGACTCTCATTATAAATTTCTATTTCTCTGTTTTTGGTTTGAAAATATACAAGAAACATTTTTTAAGTGTCAGTTTTGCAACACAATAAATGTGAGGTAAGCAAAACGAAACACATTTTGTTAATTGTTCATTTTCTTTAGTAAAATTTTTTCAGGTGTACAATGAATACTCATTTTCTACAAGAAAATTCACGAGTAAATACATACTAGAAATCCATTCAAACACGCATAATATAATATTTTAAAACGGGTGATTTTTTAGTGGTACCGAAAATAATTTATTTCTCTTGTATCTGCCGAAATGAAAAAAAATAAAATAAATTGTGATGCACACTTTCATTTCCTTCTGTACTTTACTTATATTATGATATTTTTTTAATGTAACATTTAGGACTGTCAATATTTAAATAAAATATTAAAATATTTTTGGATCTAACATTTTACTTGATTACAAAGATAGCGGAAGGAAACTTGACCATGAATAACGTACTTAGCTAAACTTACATATATAGTTTTACTATTTGACTTAACTGAATCTGTTATTTACACGTAGGAAAGAGGCATTGTTCGTTTTGCATTTTCATGTCCTCTCTGAAAGGTGAAGCTAAATAGAAGTCGGACGTTATCAAAGCTCAGCCACGTGATTCGGCTGTTGATGCTAGTCAGCTTCTCAGTTGAGTGTTGTACAAGACCCATAAAAATGGCTCTTAGGCATGCGAAAAGAATCTGTTTTTCGTAATTTTTTCAGTTCCTTCCAGTGAGCCATGGTCGCTAATATTTTGACTGGATGCTCTTACAGTCAATATGTTTCAGTGTTCAAAAATCAGGACCACTTTCGACCAGCGCTTGCTGAAAGTTCCCTTGTTAGTTGTAAGGTTACGAACCTTGTACTTTTGATAGTGTGCAGAGAGTCGTCGGAACTTGTTAAAGAAGAATAACACTTGACCACGTACCAAAACTGCCCATGAGCGAAGGTATACAATATGAAGGAATTTATTTAACCCGAAAACTTCCTACGTTTTTGTATCCCGGAGTAAGATAACATTCTGGCGCTATTCCCCCCTTTAAAAATTAATGGTCTACGAATCAATAGTGAAACAACGTGGGTTATTAAAAATATTGGGGAAATGGGGTTACAAAAAATATAAGACGCTATATTTCCTAATAAACTGTCTACTATTTAACTAGCTAGTTTTTTGCTGTTTACAATGGGTCATAAGCGACAATATGTTAAGGAGAATTTATTCTTAATAGATTTGCGTAACTACTTGATAAAAAAATATTTATATTTTTTTATCAAGTAGTTACGCAAAAAAATGTTTATCAAAAACAATTATATTTTCCATTGAAACCTGAATCTTGCAATCTTTCTTTATATCTCTTATTACGTTAGAAAAGCGTAGAGCTTTCACAAATAACGTTAATTTATATTAGTGAGAGATCTAAAAATAGCTTACGGTCCCTTCTAGGTCTTTTCACAGAACTTTCATGGACGGGAGGTTGCTTTTGGTACACACTTCGAGATATAACGACGGTATTACCTGAAATTACCGCCAGAGTAGTTTTCTTCTGAGAAAAATTTGTGAGACCATTTGGCAGCTTTAAAAGTAGCCAACTTTTATAACTTGAATGATTCTGCTTCACATGAAAATTAGTGGTGCAAACCATAGCACATACTTTCTCATATACATTTCTCCTTCGGCGGCAAATTAAGTAAAATTCTATAGTGAAAGGGACATTTCTGGCGTGGTCCCCTGTATTTTGGTCGTCTTCCAGTACTCTATTCACGCTCGAAGTCGCTAGATGAACTTTATACTGTCATTTATTTGAAATTTAAAAGTAAAATATATATTCGGAAGATTATTTCAAAACATATAGCGACATATCAATCTTAAAAACATCGTAAAAGTGTTATGTAAATATAATTTCGTTGCAGACAGAAATTGATGTATTGTCTTGTCTGCAGTGAGTTTGCTATCCTCCTATGTATTTTATCATTATCATATCCTTCATTTCAGTTTACGAAAAGTGTATTCTACGTTTGCTTGGTCCATTTATACTGCTAAATATTATTCAAACTTCTTGAGACGGTGAACTAATGTGTAAGTGTAGCAGACAGAATTTATTTTACTGCGTCTATACCGAACTTTCAAGTGAAATACTGCGGATGCGGATGTAATGCATACTAATTGTACTTTACGTACAGAAAATTTAAGCCAAATCTTTTAAGCCGTTTTTGAGAAATATTCGAAAGAGTACTTTGACCTTCATGTGAAGTACCCTTTGTTGTAAAGTAAAAAAAAAATAGAGCACGTGCATGGACAACAAGTAAATTCTACCGTAAATACGAAATATGAATTAAACATATTCACGCTTCAGGGATACCTAAAAAGGATATTTCCGTCGAAATCTCAGTTTCACATTTTTTCACGATTTCAAAACTTTCTGTGTACTACGTATATGAGAAAGTAAAAGAGAACGATAACTATCATACTTTTAGTTTTCTAGATCATAGGTATGAAACACGCGAACAAATCTTATTTTAATATATTAGTATTGTCAAAATATTTTTATAATATATTATATAAGAACATATCTACATTATTCACTATTAGAAAACTCTTCTATCGTTACTTCGCGAACCTTGGATCCTGAAGCTTACGGTAGTCGTGTTGAATGCATGAGAAGTGTTTGATCATTTTGACAATTCATTCAATGTAAGGTTAACCAGATGATAGTAATGCGAATACTCATTTATTTGAACCCAAGACATTTTTCTTCCGAGAAATTCCATCAACAATCTTGACAATACCATACATCGTATATGTGATGGTGAGGAAAGGAAAATATAATACTGGGGATAATTACTAAAAACATCCCTGAAACATTGGGATAAATTATGTGAAATCACACGATTAAATTCAGGTATATCCTGAGAATTGTCGCATAGATACTGTATTACAAATTTACAAGGGCTGTGACAAAAAAACTAAATATTAAAAAAATTGAATATAGGGTATTCCTTGCTGCTTATGTTTGGACATCTGAGTCTGAAGTCATTATTTTTCTTTATTTTCATTTTCGTAACCTAAATTTCTTCAAAGAGGCGGGTGTGTCGTAATATATGCGTGCTTTCTTTGAACACTTGGGATTTTAACAACTTATTTCTAAATTCAGATCGGAAATCTGAACTACAATTTTTAACGAAAGAGCGCAACACATTTGTTAAACAAAAGTTCTACGTATAATTTTGAAATAGAATATCAACAATTTCATATTCCTGAAAAAAGTATTTTAGTTTGTACTCGTCAAAATGTGAAAAGTGTTCTTGTTTTAATACGTCAAATACTTACACATTAGCGCTTAATGACTGAACGTTGCTGCACTGTTTTGACACCATAATTACCAATCGAGTTCGAATTCAATTTGAAGACTATCTCCACGTTTATCTTTCTGATTGGATTTGCATGGAAATTGAAAATGTTGATAGAGCCATGAAGGTGAGACACACCGAGGATTTCAGTTTTTGATAAGAAAGCCGATCTCAACTTCTGAGTTGATCGCATCGATGAAACTTTAATTTCAATTTCGCCTTCGCACAATATGCTTTCGAGCACTGCGCTCTATCGGCGCGCTCCACTACTACCAGAAAACTCAGATAAATGCAAAGAGTACGAAGGTGGAGAAAATTCCTCGCATTTTGCGCGACATGTTAGTTGACGAAGCATATGATTATATTTATTTGCGTGTGCTTATACTTTCAAAATTGTAATTATTTTTTGCCTTAAGTGTGTTATTTACTAGAGTGTGCATGATGAAATCCAATTTCATTTTCTTTCTTATGACAAAAAATTAGGAGCCAGTCTCTTAAAATTGAATAACATCCTCGAATTTTTTATACTCTTACCTCTTAAAAAGTGGTCGGTTGCTTTCTTTCTAATATGAAAAAAATTAATTAGAATGATTAATAAAAGACATCTAATTTCGATGTGGAGGAGCGTATGTTAGAAATAAATTATTGAGGAGTGTAAAATAAACTGTGTCAAACCACATTTTAGTTTAACTGAATTTTAAGCTTGTTAGGAAAGAAAATATCTAGCTGAGAAATTGTTGATACATGTAATGATCCCTTTGTCTTGGTGAAAGATCTGATCTTGACATGACCTTCAATGAAAGACTTCAGAGTGAAACACAAGACTTAGTAGCTAAGCAAGGGACTCCATAAAGTATATAGATTTAAACTGAGGAATTAACGGACGCCGTGTTTTTTGTGTCTGCTCTCCATGCTGTACATTTGGCAGCGAAACACTTTCTGATGAGTTGTGCTTAGACACCAACTTACAACCAAGCGATGCAAACTCTAGTAGGAGAAATCGTGATGTTTAATTTGAAGGGTAAAGAGAGGAAGCATGGAAGAGAGTAATAAAATTGAATTAATAAAAATTGATCGTTTTTCTTTCATTTTGTTTAAATTAATAGTAACTTAATATCAATAAATCTCTAATTAATTGTTTGTACGTATGATGTGTTTTGTTGTTATGACTAGACGTCACAGAGAAACAAAACATTCATTTTTGCCGTTGGCTTTTAATGATAAAAAGAATTAATTAATCACTTGAAGGTCTAAGTTAAGTAAAAAGAATGAAGAATGCCGAAATAGCTATGGAATAATTAAAACACATGATTTGGCAAGTATCAATATAATGAAATCATTAAAAATTACACAATAATGCATAACAACATGCTTTAGATTAACATACTACAATAATTTACCATATCCTTTACACAGAAACTCCAAATGACCAACTGTTAATCTCCAAAATATTTTAAATGACACACATAAGCATCAAGCAGAAATATGATCTAACGTTTCCTTCAGCACAATGGTGGGTAAAGTTTCAGTGTTAATGTAAGACCAGTTTTATGCGATATCAATACATTGCAACACACTATTTAAGATTCGTATTGAAGCACTTTCTACTGTAACAAGTAAAAAGGTAGACATGAAGTAAAAGTTTTACTTGAGACGAATGAACAGTAGAATATATCTTTAACTTGAATTTAAGGAACCCACTAAAATTAATTAAAAAAACACAATTCATGCCTTTCACCCCTTGGTCAGTTGCTAGCTATTGCCATGAGCACGAATAATATTTCCATATCCGCTTAGAACATTTCTAATGAATTCCCTTTAATGTTATGTTATGTTTAAGCGAATGGACGTATGAAATAGAGTTCCTCCAAGATATATATTTGGGTATTTGGAAAGATACTGGCAATTACAATCTTTTTGCCAGTAAGAATGGAGCTTCTTAGAAGCGGCCGTGTGTAAAATTGAGAGAATTCGGCCCATAGGGGCCGAAATAACAGCAAAGGAAATATTGCATATAACATAGCGATGAAGTTTGCGTAAGAAAAGTGCATAGAAACCCATCTAAAGTGAAGTATAGAAATCATGAATATTTATTTAAATTAAAGAAAGGTATCTTCAAAGAATAATTGTGAAATATAAATTGAATCTAGCGTCAACTTGTGGAGATATAAAATTTTGAACGGAGAAGTATACGTAATATTATATGATATTCACTTTGAAATAAGGTAATGGCACTGCGGAGCGCAGTAGAAATCGACGAGAATGTAGTTTGGCATATGCACTGGTAGATGCTTGCAAATGAAACCATGAATAAAGATGCAGCGGCTTAATATACATTAGAAAAAAAATTCTTACGTAAAATTTAAAAAAGCCATATGTAAGTTTATAAACAGACACGGAGTCCTGTATATGGTTTGGAGACGCAGAGTATACATGTAATGTGACAGCACCTATATCACTCTGTAGTGCTAGAAAACAGCGCTTCCTGGATCTTAGCTAGGAAGTATATACGTAACAAAAGGATTTCTACCTTTTGCATCACTTAGGTGCAACCCACATGGACCAAATTTGGTGGGTGGGCAAAGGGGCATATCCCTGACCTACCTACAGAATTTTGTTTTAAAGAAGAGCCAAAATTATTAAGGGAAAAAGCGTCAAAATGAAACGATCGATTTTCAAAAATTGTGAATAACTCTTGAACAAAACGGTCGAATTGAGTGAAACATGTTTTATTGAAAACAAGATTTAAGACCACACATTTAATATACGAAGACCAAACGAGGTAAACTGCAAGGGAAGGACACAATAACCATAAAAAATCAGTAACCAAAAAATCAATAAAAGTAAGAAATACTAGGTAAACAAAACCATGATGGACGCAAAAGGAAAAAAGAAGCAAAAAACTTTACAAGCAAAAATAGATCTATGAAATGAAACCAATGACAATAACACTAAACGGATCCTCAACACGAAGTACTGCCTCCAGTGAGGCACAGTCAATGAAGGATGATGCAACTCCAGGAACAAGAACGAGTACAGTAAGGAAGAAAGGTTTAGATCTAGAAAGGACAGTGGAGACAGAGCTACAAGGAGTGGATATGTTACAAATACATAGACGCATTAAGCAATTGAATGAAATACTTGCAGGGGAAAATTTTAGAAAATTAAATGTTATTTTTTGTGAGAGGAATAATAGACGGTGTTTCAGAGTTATGGAGAACAATAGTTAGATTAAAATTACAGAATGATAATTACAGAGAAAAGGGAAAAAAACAGACAGCTAAAAATAAGACAGCAGAAGCAACGAGAAATGAAGGAAATGTATGAATGGAAACAGATCGGCAACTAGTATCAGAAGAAGAAGGAACAGCGTTGCAGACAGGAGAAATATATGCATTAATAAAGCAAGTCTTAGAAGGGGCGGTAGGGATTAAAGTGATTCAAATTCAACAATGTATAGCAAACATGGTACAAAAGAAAAGTTAAGAACACATGTCTTAGATGAACGAATTAACATTCTGCAAGAACGTGTCCAGAAAAAATTAGATAAAGGGTATGATGAAGTATGTCAAGAAATACAAAAGGGGACAGCAGAACTAAAAGAAGACGTGCAAAAGAACAACAATGGACTAAGGTAGGAATGGGACACAGCACAATTGGAATCAAGAGAGAGAGATGATGATGATGATAATAATAAATTTATTGTCAAAAAACAATACAAACTGCGTATGACAACGTGGAGGACAATAAACTAATTTACTCTGCGGAAGCAAGCAAGGGACCATCCCATCAATTCCGATCAAGGGCCCTAAGGCAGAGGCGGATTCAAAAAAATTCAGCATAAGTTCCTAGATAAGATAAAAAGTTAGTATGCAATATTGGGATGATTTCCGTAAAATAATACAGGATGAGAAACAAAAAGAAACATACGCACAAGTGTTAAACGTACCTGCAATCCGTAAAATGCGGTAAGAGGCAATTTTAATACGTTATAAAGAAAAAACTTACGAAGAAATAGAAGATGGATTACGAAAATGTTTTGGAGAAGAAAAAGCAAATGTCAAAATAGATAATAAACGACGCACACGGAGAGAAGAAGTAGTGCTTAGAAGAAAAATTTAAAAATCCTCGATGTACTGCTAACAAAAGACAAAATTGAAATAAAGGATTGCGCAAGACGGAAGCCACGTATTAAAATGTATGGCGTAGAACGGAGATAAGAGCAAGAATTAATTAACCTGTTAGCGGACAAAAATTTACCAGATAAATATGACCACGAGGATTTGTAAGGAGGCAATAATATTATATAGAGAAACATTTAAAATGACACAAGTAGAAAATTGGATATTGGAATCACCTGAAAAAATTCAAAGGAGATTACTCACAAATGGACGTATTTATGGGGAACTACGGAGCAAACGTCTCCAAGAGGAACTTCTGCCGTTTCGATGCTACAATTGTCTTAAATACGGCCACGTGGCGAGAATATGCAAGACAAAAGAAGACTACTGTGTACAGTGTGTCAGAAAAGGATACCAATTACAGGACTCATGAATATACGACAGAGGAGAAAAAATGAATCAACTGTATTCGAAGAAATCTGCCAGCAGAACATGGCGTGCAGGATAGACTATACCCGGAATATATATCAGCGCGACGAGTATTAGAACAGACTATAAATTATGGAAGTTAAAATTCTCCAATAAAACTTGCATCGTGGAAATACAGGATCAACGAAATTAGGACGCTACATGTAAAAGAATAATATAGACGTTGCATTATATAGACGTTGCATGCGTACAGGAACAAATAAATAAAAACGGTCAGCCGAAATATATCCCATTAAGGTACAGAATGGTGCATAAAAGAAACACCTGGTCCGCAATTATAATAAGAAATGAAGATGCACAAATACTGGAATTACAATTGCAGACACGTTATCATTACGAAGTTATCATTTACAATTCAGGAAACGTAGATTAGGTGATAGTAAATATGTATAGTAAATTTTCAAACAACATAGATGCTGACATAAAAATATTAACAAAATGAATAAAAAACTTATAACACAAGTATGTAGTAATATGTTTGGACGCAAATGCACGAATCTCGATTATGGGGGATAAGAAAACAATTAAAAGAGGGGGGAAATTGAAAAATTTGTACTAATGGAAAATTTTATAATGCACAATAAATATGGTGAAAATATATATATGGAAGCACAAGGTTCTTCAGTCCTATACCTATCATTCACAAATGTCTGGAAGCGTAATACAATGAAACCCTGGAAAAGAGCAGATGGAGTTGAGAGTGATCATGCAGCATTGGAAATAGAAATAATTGCATCTAAAGATGACGAAAGGGATTAATATATATGTCACAAACGTGGGTAAGTTGGCAAAAATTAAAAACAGCTAAAACAAATTGGCCAAAACAAGTAATAACATGTCAAACACATCACAACATAGATAACGCAATTGATCAGCTACAGTTGAACATATTAACAGGATGTACGGAAGAAAGGAAGGAACCGAATATAAAAAAGGGTTAAACCTGGTGAACGAAAGAGCTCAGTGACAAGAAGAAAAAGAAATATCAGTAAAGCAGCAGTTAATGCGGAAAAGGCAAAAGCGCAACGATGAAACTGAAATTTTGCACAAATAGTGCGAAGGGACTTCAAGAAAAGTGTATTAGACGCCAAGAAGACAGGTTGGGAACAACATGTGAATAAGATATTGCAACATTCTTGCTGGAGTCTACCGTGTAAAATAGGAGCGGGGAAAATAGAGCAAAATCAGGCATGGAAAAGTATATGTGTGGACAGAGAGGTGAAATATACATGGAAAGATGCAGGAAAAGTTTCCTACGGGAATTGTTTCCGCAGTAACCGGAAGTTAATTTCCACAACTACAAATTAAACAGGTAAACATACAGTATTTTATCAAAGAGGAAATGGAAGAAACAATTTTGAAACTACAACCAAGAAAAAGTCCAGGATATGATAAAATCCAGCATGAGATGGTGGAGCAGGTGTACGCCGAAATTAAAGATACATTATTTGGTATCTTAAATAGTTGTGTTGAAAAAGGATATTTCCGAGTGGTGTGGAAAAAAGCAGAAATTAAATTATGCTTAAAACCAGGCTGAGATCCTCAACGGAGTAAATCGTACCGACCGATAGCTCTCTTACCTACCCTTAGTAAAATATTTCACCGATGTATATATCAAAAAATAAGTGCTTACATGGGAAAAGAGAAGAAATTCAATGTGAGGCAATACTGATTTCGACCACAAAGAGGAGCGGATGGAGCACTTGTGTGTTTATTACGTGATATAACACATAGAGACCATATGTATGGTTTGTGTGTCTTCTTGGATGTTCATGAAGCATTCGATTCTACAAATTGGGAAATAATAGTAAACACAATGGAGAGGAAAGGAATATCAGAGGAAGGAACATTAATGGAGACCAGAAAATATTACGTAAGGCAACAGGTGGGTGTCCACAAGGGCTCCGCAACGGGTACATTATATTGGAACATATTAATGGACAATATATTGGAAAATTTGAAAAATAAATCCATAAATTATATAGCATGTGCCGACGATATTGCTGTGCTTATAGAAGGAGACAGTAGACGAGAATTGGAAAATGAAGGACAACGGTTACTGACCCATGTCGAACAATTATTTACAGAAAACAAATTGAAGCTTTCAGCAGCAAAAACAAAAGTAATGTGGTTCGGACATATCTTTAAAAACAGACGTAATCCATGCATTATGATACATGGAGAAAATATAAAGTTTGTAAATACATATAAATTTTGCGGCCTTGTTTTGGATGAAAAGTTAATTTTTCGTGAATAAATTATGTAGCGGAAAAGGCTAAAAGATTATATTACGGTTAGCTCAGGGTAGGGATAACAAAAATCAATATAAGATAAAGTAATGAAATAAAGCAAGAAGATAAAATAATGAAATAAATGGGAGCAGTACGACCGATGCTAACTTTCGGCTCAAATGCATGGGTATATATAGCAACGGGATATATTGAATGGAAAATAAATTCAGTTCAAAAATCATGCCTCCTGGCAATAGGAGGAGCATATCGCACATTATCACGAGAAGCGTTAGAAGTTATATAAGGAATAATGCCATTGGATTTATACATTGCTAAATTACAATTTCGAAGGAAAATAGAACAAACAGGAAAAATTACTATAGCAGGGCAAGAAATAGAAAAGAAAAGTAAACAATGAAAAGGAATGATAGCAAAACAAATAACGCAGGCGTGGCAAATTCGATGGGAAAAAACATCAAAAGGAGAAATAACCAACAAATTTATTTCAAATGTGCAATTTGCATACATGAATAGAAAATGGTTCAATTTTAATCCATATGTAATTGAGTTCGTAACAGGATATAAAAGTTTCAATAGTTTTCCAGTAGAAAGAGGAATAAGGGAAGAATCGGACTGTATATGTGGCGAAAAAGAAGAAACACGTGAACATCAGATGTGGGTCTGCAAGCGGTACGGCGAGGAACGATCAGAATATATAAGAGAAATGAAGAAACAAGCAGTTACTGGAACGCAAGAATACACACTAAAGAGAAATGTGAGGTTTTTAGAGAATATGTAACAAAATTAGGAATAATACGTGACGCATTAAAAAGACAAATAACTCGGGATAGTAGATGAGTATCCACTTCCTCGTGGTTGGGACCAGAAATTCGTGAAACCAATTAAGCAAAGAGACACGACAATGAATTAAAATAAGATAAAGAATAGATAACAAATAAAAAGATTTTTTTTACAGAATTCTATGTTTTACAACTTTTGAAATTAGTCTTTTGCCCCGAAATCTCCCCTTCGCGTGAATAGACTATCTTTAATTGTCTCTGTGGGTGCAAAATCTTTGCAGTGGGAAACGAAGCGAGAAGTGGGTTAAGATATTCCCGATCAATTTCTTCTATACATGAAGCTATTTCTTAAGTTACAATACATCCTCTCAAGGAGTCTACTCTTGGCATAAAATCTTGCCTGAAAAATATTCTCTAGCCTCCAAAACAGTAAAAATAATGGGGACCTCGACAATGTCAGAAAGATGGAGACGTATTTCTCATCCCGCACGTCCTTCACAAGGCTTCCATCATCCGCGGCGTTTATGGAAGAATCTGCTTTGCGCTACACGTTCGGATCTTGAGACTCTCCTTACTGCAGCTACGAGGAAGATAAATCGACAGACCGTGGAGCTCGTCGCGTATGAGTGCACATTAGTTTTTCCTTGTATCGTCGATTTCATTAGTCCATCTACGAAGTTATTTTTGGTCACTACGAGCGATAAAGTACATTTATTTATTTATTTATTTATTTACAGGGATAGTATACATAGTTTCAACACACACACATATATTAATTTTATTAATTATTCGAAGTGACGCTACTGTCTTCTGTAAATTAAAAAGTATTACAGTTAATGAAAAATAGAAATGAAGAAGAATTCACTCACAAATTGGACGAAACTTTTTAATGTAGATAGATATTATGAGGTTAATAATAGCAGGTTTCTCTACCTGTAATTTAAAATTTGTTTACAAAAAACGTTTATGACTAAATTCGTTAAAATACTTCAAGGGCAATACACCTATGGGAAGTAAAGTAAAACAAATCACGAATTTAAGTACATTTACCTTTTTAATTTTTTTAATAATTTAAAATTAAGTCATATGAATATCTATACATTAAAAAAATTAAACACGCAATAAAAATGGGAAAGTAAATTAGATATATTAATACTCAGGACAAAAATCAGTCAAAATGAAATACGATAATCGTTAACAATTTCAAAAAATCCTAGTCTCATAACACGATAAATAAAACAACATGAAAATACAAAAGTCAAAATTGTATAAAATAAAATACTAAACAAAATACAACTAACAATTAGATTACATCATCTGGAAGATACCCTACTCATGAACACTAAATACACGTGTTTTTCAGCGTCTTACAACCATAGGGAAGGGGAGCACCAATACGTCCCAATTGTTCCGTATCTTGTAAATTATATAGCGGTGACACTAATATTCATTTTAAGACGAATAAATGAAAGATGTATTGTCTACTAGTACAAATTTATATTCTTGTGAAGCAGTTTCGCCAGTTATGTTTCCACGACAGAAAACTTACAGTGTGGTTTCGATTTCAAGATTTCTTTAACAAATCAATAACGCTATTGCTTGTTTGTCATAAACTGTACTAGGAAGATGATGTAGATTGTAAACTTTGTTTCATAGGTAGAAGCAAAAGTACAGATACACACATGTATTCTGCCCCAAAGAGATTTTGTGCTTTTCATTCATAATCACAGATGTTTGTTTTTCTACAGTTATTGTCAATGTCACTGTTTTAATGAAAAACATATGAGTGGTTAACATATCAAAAATTTTCTTTTACAACTACGCAATACTGCGTAAGTAATACAAAGAATGAAGATTCATTTATTACCTCCTATCACAAAATGTCATGAGTCGTTGCATTTGAAAGTTCACTCTTTATCATTTTTGCTTCATCTCTTTGATGGAACGTTATGTTCTTCGACTGGCTGAATCTTATAAAAATGTTTTTCATCTTTTTTGACATTAATTGCGCATCCCCTGGAAAATGTAAGAGTATATGGACAGAACTTTCAAATTATTCTCATCGATGAGCAGGAACTCAGTGATATTGAGCGGTACGCTGTAAACGCACAACTTTTCTAGTGGCGGCGATAGCGGGCCCGCAGGGTAGTCTGGGAACCCCACCGTGGTAAGAAAATTAAAATCAAATAAAAGATAAAAAAATAATAAACTTTACTGTCAAAAAAGCAGTTGCAAACTGCGTGTGACCATGAGGGGGGGCAATAAACTAAGTTACTCCCTGGAAACAAGCAAGGGACCATCCCATCAATTCCGATCAAGGGTCCAAGGACAGTGGCGGATTAAATATTTATGAAATAAATTATTTAATAAATACGTAATATTATCCATTTATGATTCCAAAGTATTTTGTAGAGATTTCTGCAGTAAAAATTCGCAATTAATGAAACAAAGGTATTAATGACATTCTCGCCCAAGGAAATTCCTCCACTACCCGAAGGAAAACCTGAGAAAATCCTTGGCCAGGATGGGGCTACATAGATAATGTACACAACTACACCTAATGAGTGGTTATATAGCTCAGCGGTCGACCATGAACGCCACACAGATTTGAAAATAAAAAAAGAGAAAGGGGAAATTTAATACTAAGTAATTCGAAGGACCATTCTACCATTGGCAGGGATAGAGACATGTAAGAATGCCAATGAAATGAAAGAGCACAATGAACGAGGTTCCCATGAAACTACTTGGAAGATGTTGGATACTGAATTAAAGGATTAAAAGAGCACAAGAACAAATATTTCAGTAAATGTTGTACTGTAACAAATAATTAATTGATTAAACTTTTTCACAATTTAACATTGACTTCAATGGAATAATTATTTGTTAAGTAGCGTCGCATGGAAAGTGACTGTATAGCGTGGGGAGGTGAGTGGTAGAGGTCCGCGTGATGGGACCAACTGACAAGAGAAAGCTAGTGTCTGCTTAGTTTTACGTTTAACAAAAGGAGGGTGAACTTTTTGGGGGATAAGTATGGTGCGATCCTGCTAAATTCATGTTACAAATTGAAATTAAGAATAGTGAAAATTTTTAAATACTTAACAAAGACTTGCGTTGCATACTAGGCGCTAATTTACGCCTTGTGATAAAATTACATTGTAGAAACAATCATTGCCTGCTCGCGCTTTCAATCTTTCATAAAATCACCGACCCATCTTCACAGCTTGACAACCTCTCTCTCACTAAATACGGCTTCTGGAGGAAGTCCTATACTCAGAAATTCGCGACGTGGCGGGTAGGTTTGGCGCTATTAATGTGATAAATGTTATTTAAGAATAAAGGGTAAAATATGTAATGTGTTTTAAATGAATATAATTCACTAGTGACATTATTATTTGTGCTAATAATTGAGTTTCTGGCAATAATAATTAATAATGACTCAAAAATAAATAGCCAATCACAGCGCAGGATTCACGCGCCAGAAGGGCGGAGGAGTTTTTAATCATTTAGTTTGTCAAGAAGCATGCGTCTGATTAGTGCTGCTCCCTAGCGGGAGAATGTGTAACTAAATTATTTAATTTATGCCGCAAAGAAGGTTACTGTACTTACAATAACAAATGTTATGGGATGGTAGATGGTAATGCCGTGGGGTCACCTTGTGTCCCCATCATTGCAGGCATAATTATGGATTTTCCGTTGGATAATGTGACCAAGGATAAAAATGTTAATTTATTTTCTTTATACAAATATGTGGATGACTTGTTATTGGCTATTCATAAAGACCATGGAGATCACATCATTGAAATATTTAACAATTTTCATGGAAAATTAAAGTTTACCAGTGAAATGGATGTAGATGGAAGAATCCCCTTCCTCGATACACTTTTGATCAGAAACCATGATGGAAAATTAAATATAGATTGGTTCAGGAAACCCCAAAAATCTGATATTTATCGTAATTATAACTTTCACCATCCATTTGTACAGAATCAATACTGCTCTTGGGTTAAAATTTAGAGCACTTACATTAAGTGATAAGAAATTCCACCAAAAAAACTTGAAAATTGTATATAACATATTAATTAATAATAATTTTCCAAGAAAATTGGTAAATGGAGTCTTATATAATACCACTGTGAGGAACACTGAAATAGGTAAGAGTAAGGAAAATGTAAAGCATGTTATTTTTAAATCAATTACTTATGTAGAAGGTCTATCAGAAAGACTAAGTAAAGTTTTGAGAAATAAAGAAGTGGGTATTGCATATAAAAGCAGCAATAATATTGGTAGACATTTGTTCAGTAAAGTAAAACAAGAGATTGAGAAAACTTATACAAAAAATGTTGTATATCAGGTAGATTGTAATTAGTGTGATAAGGTTTATGTTGGGCAATCCTCACAGTTGGTAAAAAGGAGTTTCAAACAACATATGTATAACCTTAAGAAGGCTCAACCCAAGTGTACTTTAGCAAAACACGCTTTGGCAAATCAACACAGTTTTGATTTTCAAAAAGCAAACATTTTGTGTGGAACCTAATTACAAAAAAAGATTAATAAAAGAAATGGTTCATATCACTAAGTTAAGTGATAGAACTTGTAATTTACAAACTGATACCGACAATTTAAGTAATATGTACAAAAATATTATTGACAAATGGGTTGGCAGCAATGGTAGGGTTTTTTGGTGACTGAGCTTATGAATGGCCATTTTTGTGTTTGACCTACACCAGGAAGGTTGAAGAGATGGAGTGTGTTCATAGGTTATGGCTGGAGGTTATTGATGATGGTGTGGTTTCATAGCATACAGGTGTGTGGTTTTGTATAAGAGGATATTTTGGGTATGGGTTTGTGTCAGTTTTCATGTTTAGATAGGGAGTAATCATCAATATATGATGTGTTAACAAGATGTTTCAAAGTGTACTATAAAAAATGTAAATTGTGTATGTTCATTGTAGCCCTGATGAAGGCAAAATAAATTGCCGAAACGTTGGCGTTGTAAAAGAAAGAATCCTTTTTATTTTTTATTGTTGACCAATCTACGAAGATATCTTTCTGTTATTTAATATATTGATCAAGATCAACATCAATATGTAACTATTGCTTACGAACTTAGACCTTGTGGAGTGGGGATAAGGATCGCGACCTGTAGTCCCCGGAAAAGAAACAATCGGTTTGCGTTGACACATCGGGTCTAGGAATGTGACGGTCCATTTGTCACTGCTCCAACTGTTCCAGTGACGGAGTTGGAACAGTGACACTCTACCGGTCCAGTGACTCTGACTTATACGCGGGCAGTGACTAGAGGCCTGGTATTTTTTCCGTTCCAGCTTCGCGTCACGCTGTCGTTAGTTTATTCGAAGTCGTCACTGAAAACATATTACAAAAAACAAACATGAGAAAGAAATGTCACTTGAATTTCATGAAATGGCAATTGACTTGTAATGATTTTCTGCTGTTAACAGATGAATTATAATAATAAAGATCCCTAAAGCCTTAACTAAAAATAAAAATAAAGACCCGTAGAAATTATACAACAAATAAGGAATTAAATATTTATTATTTATCGCTACCGACGGTAAAAACTCCGAAAAAAGGGTTCTGAAGTTAAACAGAAGGCGAGCACACAAATTCAAACAAAATCTAAGAAAACAACTTTTGATGGTTATTTGAAACGTATTATTCAAGCCAAAATATTTTTTTACACCTATAATACGAGTGTATTGGCACAGATGGTTTTTATATTTTTTAGTTCTTAATTTTTTTGATTCGCCAATTTGGAGTTATTTTATTTTACAATTTTATTATACCAATGTAAGTCCATAGAATGGGATATACACTGTTTCCAAAATCACTATTCCTTTCCCAATATGGTAAGAATTTACGAAGGCGTGAAAGCAACTTATTCTTTTGACTGTGACGAATGTGAATTGTGACAATGAACGTAATCTGTGACGGCGACCACCTGTAACAGAGAATATAACCACGCTGTGACCGCGATCGCCTCCTGTGACCACAGACCACAAATCGCCGCCTGACAGAGCTTTGCTGTGACCGCGATCGCCGCCTGTGACAGAGCTTCGCTGTGACTGCGACAAGCAGTACCGGTACTTGCGAGAAAACGGTGCAGACTGTGACTGCTCCATCCGGAGACCACGTGTCAAGTCACTGCTCCACCAATACCGTCACATCCCTAGTCGGGAAGCTGCATTCCAAACAGCAAACCTTTCCAAGAACAAAGGAAAATATTCACGAACTGAAAAACCCAATTTATACCCAACTTGCACGTTCATAATAAAGGTTAAGAACTGGCAAACAAAATCATAGACAGGGAGTGAACAGTTGCGTACAGTTAGAATATTAAAAACAAAAAAGAGCCAAAGCAACGTGCATGAAAAAAGGAATTTAATCAGTATCTAGAGTACTATAGCAATGGCGTTATAAATTATAAGAGATATTAACATCACTTACATAATCTGAAGTCATACGGAAAACAATATTTATTAGGAATTTGAAACTCTCATTAACTTCTTTATTAAAATCTGTAAATTCTTTCACGTTATAGAAACAATAACACATTGAAAAGCTTTTAACCGCGGATTTAAAGAGATTCAATTTATTTATATCTTTTACATTTTTGCGAAGGGAATTATACAAAATTATTCCTGAATGATATGGGCCTCTTTGGCAAAGAGTTGTTGACGTGTCATGATGATTATTAAACTTATTACGAGTGTTGTGTTCGTAAACTCGACTATTTCATCTAAAGCAGGGGTGGAATTTTCATAGTTATCTGAACATACTATACTAATATACATACTATACATTCGTAAATGTATACGCAAGGGAGGGGGAGAATTTTTAATTCTGTAAAAAAAGGTTAAAATGAATTTCCGGGGGTGAGATTTACATATAACCCAAACTATTCTCTTTTGGATTCTAAAAGTTTGAATGCTCTAAGCGTATTGACTCCAGAAGATAATGTCGTACCGTAATTGCGAATAAACATATGCAAAATAACACATAGCGAGAAACGTGTTGACTAACAATGTTGACTAAAATTCGGAATTAACAAATATTACAAATTTCTCAATTTGATGTAAAATGAAAAACCATTTAACTGTCGTAAATTTATTTCTTCCACATAAACAGAGTAGAAATGAATTTTCAGAACCAGATTTATATTGAACATGATTTAATTTAAATAAGGTATTCGTTTATACAAATTGTTGTTACTAATATTTGGACCAAATCTACCTTACGGTCCAACGCCGTAGAAAAATTACCTTATTCTTCGTATATCCTTCCGCGAGTGCTGCTACTTCCACCAACGCCACCATCTTCACACATACAACATATTTTCTTAAAACTAAATCGCCGGGTCTAACAAACCTAACATCATTGTTCATGGCTAACCTAACATCATTGTTCATTATAATTGTTCATATTATAATTAACATACCCCTAACATACTAACATAAACGGTGGCGGAGAGAAGAAAATAGTGCGGAACAATATTTCTTTATAACTACCGTAAATATGAAGAGCGAAGAATACGGCTTATATTTTCGGAACCGTAATAATATTTGTAGTATTATGACATTAATCATTTTTTCGAACCCTCTTTGGACCATATGCTATACTTTGGCCTAATATTTTTGTAAGTTTGACAGTAAGTCACGTCCAGTGTGTTCGCGTATATTGGGTTGTTCGCTACTGAGGTTCATCACATCGTAAGAAAGGATCAATTGGAATGCAAATGAAAGGAGCATGAATTTCAGAGAATATTACGGCAATAGCAGGAACAATGAAAAGCTGTTTTCATACTAACTACACCTCGTTTATTCCGTCTAATTATTTTTTGCCTTCAAGTCTATCGCTGAGCTTGTGTTGATCATAATTGATAAAAATGTTTTGGAGGGAAGGAATACTGCAACAGACAAACCCTAAGAAGAACCTACTGTAATCTAACGAATTATCTTTGCCTTAATTTCCAATGTTTTATCGTGATTTTTGTAATTTTTACTTTGTGTTAAATTAACAATGAAAAACATTAAGTACTTGCGCTTCGGAAATAATGGTGATAGCCAGTTTTTTCCTATGAATATTCTACAAAATACGTAAGAATACTCAGACTTCCAACTGTCTCGATGTTTTTGGATATTTTTCCCTTATAATTATTTAAACTATTTCATGGAATCCACAAAATATTTTTGTTCTTGAAAGTATTTACGAGTTTTTGACTTGTTCTCGAGGCGTGGTCATACTTGGGGGGTGTCAATAATAATAATAATAATAATAATAATAATAATAATTTAAATATGTAAATACTTGAAAGTCCTAGTTTCGAAAATCAGGGGATGGATACGTGCCTCGAATTCAAGCCGAAGGTCACTGAAAGATTCTTATCGCTGGCCGACACTGGACCCCAACTCAAGCTTAGCGTCTCCGGAGTATTGGTATACACGAAGTCATGTTCTCTGCGTTGAGAAGATTTAACTTCAGAAAAAAACATGATGGGAAACGCTCCGTGTGTATTAGTTCATCGTATTTTAGTCGAAAGTAAATTTTATTGTCCTCAACATGGTCATAGGCAGTTTGAAATAGCTCTCTCGGCAATAAATTATTAATTAATTAATTTTTTGTCAGTCTAACTGGTTTGATGTTGGCACAGAGCTTGTTCTCAATGTAGCCAACGCTTTTACTTCGCCATCGTCCATAAGAGTAATAATATTTGTGTTTCACGTTATGTTGGCAGGACATTCGAGTTTCTGAAAACTTAAGCCGTTCGCCAACCAAGGACTCCAATTCAATTCACTTGGTCTTGTGGCGCTGTTCCTTCTAAACGGAGAGAGTGGAACGAATATTGCCTTGTGTCAGTTCGTTGAGTTATTAACTTGTATTTCTTTACAGCAAATAGTCGCTTTTGCGACTGCTATTAATATTTATTTGAATATAAATTTAATTCGTAGAAGTTGGCAATTCGTGACAGGCAGCCATATTGCATAATTTTCCGGCAAAGTTACATGAATTGGAGTATATGAAACGTGCTTGTGAAATATCCAATCACATGGTTTTGGAATTTGTAGAATAGTCTAGACCCAGGCTGTTGAGGCTGGTGCTCTACGGAGATGGGAAGGTTTGCTTTGGCTGGCAGTTCATATCGCGAGTACAAATACATTATTATTACGTAATTCTGGGATGCCCACAAGGAGGAGTCATAACGCAAACAGCGTCATTGAAAAAAAAAATTTTTTTGGANGAAAAATGGAGGTTTTTTGGAAGATTGGAATACTTAATAGTTAAATAATACAAATATTTTTTAATACCATATATTAAAATAAAAATCATCACAATGTATTAGTTTTTTAATTTTACGGAAATTTTAACATAATAAATAATTTCAGCTCATTTTCGAAACAGATCCATAAATATTAAAAAGGCATGCTGTGTAGAGATCTAGACCGCTGAATAAGGAGACGCGAGCGTAGGATAGGAGTCGGGGGTCATTTCTTGTGTATCAAAAGACTCATCGCCTTCGCGTGAACGAAGAAGTGACAAAGATACTTGCCTCTCTATCTTGCAATTGTAAGATTACTCAACAGACGACCAATCTAAAAAACAGCGTTGTACTGAAGATTCATTGCTTTGCCTTCAGTGTATAAGTTAATTGTGCGTGATCAAGGTCGGAGCTGAATTTTGTATCTTTTCTTTTTCCCATGTTTTGTCGTTCGGGAATTTGCGTGTTTCTTAAAATCGAGTGACAAATTGTATTGTATTGCCTCATCCTCTTTCTTTTTAAATTTTACATGTGAAGTAGGGAACATATATCTGAGGTGCCTATTCAGTGAAATAATCCGGTGAAACGTAAGGAACCTCAAAATCCTAGTTTAGCGCATATGAATCTGAATATATATGGAATCTGAGCATGGTCCATTGAAATTTTAAAAATTCGATCTCTGTGTTGCTAAGTTCCTAATTTTTAGCTGCTGAAATATAATTTAAAATCTAATTATGTATTACATTTCAATCTCATTTAAATTTATCCTTGATGAGTAAACTGGATTTAGATTATGAACATTCTTACTTTCTCGTATACGCGGTCTAGAGACAGTACTGTAACCGAGAAAAAAATAGATTTTGAAGGAATTTTTAGTGTACCTGATACCGAAGCGACTTTTACTGTCCCTGATACCGAAAGTTTTTTTAATTCGTCGCCCGTCTGTCCACCTGTGTGCACCGACACTAGCTAAACTGGTGAGTCAATTTCTTTCATATTTCGTATTTTGTGTAGTTGTTTATGCACGAACTCTGAAATGTTTTAAATTTTGATATTCATATCATGTATCCTTTGCATTAAAGTATATTTTGAAACTTTTATCACAAGAGGCTCAAATTTTTTTCTTTTAAGTTAGAGTAGTAGTAGGAAAATATATCTCTCAGCCGAATTATTGCTTCAATTATTTATCCCGTGGATCTTATATATGCACTATATCAAGAGAGTTCAAAACTATTTAGTAGAGAAGATGTAGAAGCCGAGGGAGGTATCAGCTTTAGAAATCTATAGTCTGTAAAATATCGGAAGGCGACTGGCGAACTCCCTCACAGTCACCTCTTCTTCGTTCCCAAAAGTCTCTGACACGTCACCTTTCGCTCACACTACATCCTTACCCTTCGCGCTCAGAATGATTCGTGCACTGGATATTTCTTAGTGCAAACTGTTTTTCACCGTGCATGTAAAAGAGTAAAAATTTAGTTTTATTTTGGATTCTGCGCAAAACTTCAAGAAAAATGGTACCTAACAATAGCCATTTTCAGGCAATCACTCTCCCTTTACTTTATACGCAGAAGATTAAACTGCTGTTGTCAACATCAATATAGAATGCATGAAAATGATTTTTTCTCTTCGTAAAGATGGTTTGCATACTATATAGATAAGAACCTTAAAAGTATGTGAGAAAAGATGAGTATTAATTTTCCACACATTTTTTAAAAATGGAGTAAGGGTAAATAATAGAAATAAAGTTGTAAAATATTTCTAAATTTTTGGAATATGATTTGTAAGTGAGTCAAAACTAAGGGGGGTGTATTTTTTTNCACACAGGTGGTATGCTCTTTTCCGTTATCAACTTTCCTAAAATATTCATATTTTATTCTAAATTGATTCCCCATGTGTTTGCGAAAACACATCTATATTACTCTTTTGAGTAAAATTAATATTGTCAATATTGTAAATAATCCGATTCACCATTGTCATGTAGTGCTGTCGCCTGATGTCAATACTGCTGCCACATGAAATATTCCCACGTTGAGTGCAATTCACAGGCTTTGTTGTGTTCTCTTATTCAAGGTACTTTATGAATGAGAAATCTACAACTATTGATTCTCGGAATATTGTCTCTTGCACATGGTTGACATAAGACATGTGGACGCATCAATTTTCGTGAAAAGCATCGGAGTGAGATTCAAACGCAGTGCAGTTCATGGGACGGAGTGCCTTTTACGCATGTGCGTTCAAGATTGTGATGGGATCCATTGCATCAAGGTGACGCGAGAACATAATACTCCCCTTATACACGATCCGAGCCAATACGTCTTTGTCAAACATCCCTCAGAGAAGTCAACGTATTGCCCTCACAAGGGGTGAACCAACCCTTGGCCTCAACAAATGGAGAAGCATAATTTCGAAATTGGCCCTTAGAGGTACTATATGAATATTGGGATGGATAGAAGTAAGTTCATATCTGCTTGGGGTGGATTAAAGATTTAGAAATGTTGGTTATACAATACTTATTTGTTCTAAAGAAATACATTTTCAACTTAATGTTATTTTTCCGATTTCGTCTTCTCATAACTACATACCAAGCGTTACCAGTCTTGAAATGCCTTGTTTCTTTTCATCGAATGTGTCTCATTTTTCGCGAAGTAATCCTTCTGTTCATTTTTTTTCAATTTTTATTTTTTAAAATTTCTTTCATTTTAATCAATTCCGTAGATTTGCAGCAGGAATGTTAAGATTGTAAAAACTCTTAAAATTCTACTGAACTCTTATATTTTTGCCATGTCTGATATTTGAGTATTCAATTACTAGATAGACAAAGTATATAACAAACAGACACAACCCAAATTTATGAATATACAATAATTATTTTGACATTATTGTCGAAAACTATTTAAAAAAATTATTTAAAAATTATTCAGAATACAAAAATTGATCAAACTTATGTTAACGACTGACAAAATAAGTGAAAATTTTGCTTCTCAGAGGGTTTGCCCGTTTGGAGGTTCTCTTTCTTACAATTTTTACTAAGTAAAAATCACTGATCAAGTTTTCTTGTTTATATACTTAAGTCCGACTTAAGAAAAAAATAGAGTAATTATTGCACGACCTGCCTGTTTTAAACATATTTACTATTTTTTTATTATTTAATATTTCAAAGCAACTCAATACTTTCAACACCATTTTTGCAACCTCTTCAAGAAAATCTAATTTGCTTTTAGAATCCTTTACATCGCTAGGTGGTTTATTAAATCACCATCGAGCAATAAAAATGAAAGTTTTTTAATGAATTATTTCAGAACTTGAAGATCTGCATTTCTTAATTTTCGTCTATAATCACTTGTTTGAAAAATGAATACAAAAATGATGATGTAATTATTTTTTAAACATGTTATATACAAATAAATACTTCAAAGGAAAATTTTTAAGATTAACAAATATGGTCTGTGAGGGTTCAGTAATTTGTTTTGAAGTTATTAGTCTTTCGAAGAGTTTCTGGTGTAAATATAATGAATTTAAATTTATTGTATGCACTTCCACATAGAAATACTCCATAGTCCATGAGGCTTTGATGAGAGAGCAGAATATAACATTCAAAGTGTTGGTTCACTGCAAATATTTCTTGGGAAATAAAAAACTATCATAACATTCAGTTTTCTTTGAATGCTTACTTTATGATTTTTCCAATTTATTTCTTGATATAAGTAAGTCCCTAAATATTTTATATTGTTTACTTTACCAATCACTGTACATTATATTGTAAAAAAATTTCTTAAAGATGAATTTTGTAATACAATCAGCACATTTATAAACAATATGTTCTGGAAATATCACGTGTATACTCAAAATGCTATTAGTAAATTTAATTTTGTCAGTGTTCAGTAGAATATGCTTCTTTTTGAAGCAGTACTTAACATTAAATCCTTATGAATAGCAGTTTATATATCTGCCCAATTTTCTTTCATACAGCTTAAAGCTGTATCATGAGCGAACGCCTTTAGCTTGCCTTCAAATTTGCTGCTTGGAGAGCCTCCTTGTTTTCTTCCCATTTCACAAGGTCACGTAACTTGTACGTCTCCTAGCAAAATGTTGGCGATGTTTTCCGATGAGAAATAAAATAATTCGCTGCATGCACGAATCACACGATGTAGAAACAATGAAAATAACTTACCAAGACGGCAGCGGGAAGGGACTCAGCGAAAACTTAACGTATTATTAAACTTAACAAACGTAACAAATTTTAAAACTTTACACAATAAAAAACAACGAAAACCGCTACTCGGACAACAAAACTCATTAGGCACTCGAACAACAACAGAACTCGCAAGCACGTTTGAGAGAATAATAGCTATCAGCACTGTCGGACCCCGAGCAATTTGATACGTTGCCTCTTTCGCGCGTAAAACTTCCACAGTATTGTGAAATTCATTTTTCATGATTGATAACCAATATCAATATACATTTTACATCATGGAAATCTTACATATCAGATAATTTTATGTAAAATATTCCTGAAAGTAAAGTCCAAAGAAAACACTAATACATTTTTAAGTTACAGCGTTTTTCTCCTATTGACGTATATTCATTGTAATGTTTATTCATGTACAAACATTTTCTGCCAAGGAAACTAACTTATTAACGATTGAATTTATTTAAAAATAATATTCATTTGCAATATATTCACCGCAGCGATTAATCAGTTAATATATTTCATTTTCCGCAATGCCGCGGTAATGCCGCGTTTTCCCTCTGATTACATTTAGTCTTATCAAGTTGTGAGTAACGTATATAAAAACAGATCTATAAATAGAGTACAGGGTGTATAGAAAAAAATAATTGTCTTATTACATTTAATGTTATTTACATTAATATTATTACATTTAGTTTGACTGTTATTTCGATTAACATGACTGTTGTTTATATTACAATTGGAATGTTGATTACATTTTTAATAGTTCATGTAAACTATGAAGTGAATGTATTCTATGAATTGTGAATTACATAGTTTTATTTAGTTTTAAGTACGTTTGAAATAAATACATTTGTACACCCATACGTTCTGATTTTTGGGTGTTTCTTTTTAATCAATCATTTGACTCTGGAATTGTCTTCTACATAAATTACATATTTCTCTTCAGGGAAGTACTGAAAAACAGGTTCGTATTCTAAATGCTAGTGGGCGTCAAGATCTCAGGAAACTGCGCAAATACAACTCCGATGACAGCTTGGCAGGGTCGGGCTGTGTGGATAGCTCAGGCGAGTGACATACAGCAGCTCCGAGAAATTTCCCCTCTCCCTAGATGATGAAGATATCTACATGCTCGTTTCATCCGTATCCTGTCACAGAATTATTTATTTTACACCATTTTCGACAAAAAGCGTGATAGACCCTTTTGCTTTTATGTAAAAGTAAAATATCGAAAAACTCAGATACGACTCAATTATTCCTTGAAATACAGGGAAAAGTTTAAAAAAATCACATTTCATCCCAAATCATCTTCTTAAAACCGGATTTTCGAAAAATCTTTACTTAGTTACCCGCTACAGTATATAAGCTACACCCCAATAAAATTTATACATGTTATCTTTGATTTTTCAATATTCCAATTGTGTCAATAGTGCCTTTTATTATTTTCGTTATTTTCACTATATTTCAGAAAATAACTGGAACTAACTTAGCGCCAACGACATGGTAATTACTTTTGCTATATTTTATGAGTTGACAGATGTAATCTCGGTTTTCATGCGTAAAGATTATCAAATGAACTTTATAAAAATAAACTTTTAGACCTTTTAATATTTCAATTTTAAATGGGTGAAAGGGAGTGAAACTATTCTGAATGACTCATTCATGTTTTTTTTCTTTTTTGTTCAATTTTCGCAAGATTTGGAGAACTGAATAAGATATTACGGTTTTTGTACTTTAACACAGTTCGATAGAGAATATATGTCGCAGCCCGGTAGTGAAATCAACCTCCGTAGAGCGCCTGCCTCTTAATAAGGAGCCGGCCTATAATGAATTCGGAGTTCTTAAACTCGACACTTCCGGATGGTCATAAAGTCGGGAAAGGGATTAAAATTTTTGGGTACCATTAAACTCGACACTTTGTACCTGTCCTAATGGTTTTGCCGCCCAGCCGCTCACCCCATGCTAACCGACCAACCTGCCGCTATTGGATTTCGTGAGTCACTTTCTGGAGAGTTATTTGAAGTGCTATTAATAAAGAATTTTCGTTTTTATTTCTTTTATCTAATGATATTTTAATTCCACGCATAATTCCAATGAAAATGAACCCAAACTTGACGTATTTATGACATAACTGAGTTGTAAGCTTCTGTTTTTACTTATTGATGTTATTTGTATACAGAAAGTACTGTAATCGCGGAATTTTGACGGAAATATCCGTTTTGGGAGTCTCTGATTTCGAAAAAGAGGTGCATAAAATTTCTCTTGTAATTTTCTTGATGCTTTCACAAAACAGATATAATTGAAAGGAAAATAATATATTTTGTTTATCGTTCTAGAGTAAATGCATCAGTTCTCGACAGAGCAGTGCTCGACACTTTTGATTTTAGAACCAAATAATTAGGTCTTGGAATACTTTTTGGCTCCGGTTTTATTTTTGACACAATTTCATTCCTTCTAAATCACTAAAAGTGCATTTTATGA
Source organism: Laupala kohalensis (assembly GCA_002313205.1). Classification (NCBI taxonomy): domain Eukaryota; kingdom Metazoa; phylum Arthropoda; class Insecta; order Orthoptera; family Trigonidiidae; genus Laupala; species Laupala kohalensis. Next base: position 200,356 of record NNCF01127278.1, read on the forward strand.
CAGGGATGAAGCAATAAGACATCTTTGAAACAGCTGCTTTATTCATTCGTCTGAATGTCGGAAATGAAACGGGAAGCCACCAAGAAAGCTTTGATTTTTTATCAAAATATATTTATCAATCATGAAAGTTTTTCTATTATGTTCATAATTAGAGTGTTTTCTCATAAATTGCAGCTTTTATGGTTGAGTTTCTGTTGTTAGTAAGATATAAGTGTGTGTTGACTACAAGAGCGCATTTTATGAGGTCGACACATAAAATTTAGAAATATAAGAACAATAGAAATTGCATAGAACATTTATACGCCACTTACGTTTTGAAGCTTTGAATTCTAGAATTCTCAATTCATTCATTGTGAAATAAACAGAACTGTTACGAGAAAATAACATAGTCACCATTTTCAGGTCCAAACATCACGACTACTGGCTCATTGATTTTCGACACTGTCGACTACTGATGCAAAAAATGAGTCACTAAATTTTATTATTTTAGCAGCAGCTCGATAATTTTAGTTTAAAAATTACCAGGGAAACAAGAAGGGAATAACCAAACTACAGGCTCAGAATACAATAATTAACAGAAATAATTGTGGTATCGATTCTCGAATTTTTGTCAATTTCATCGCGCTCTTCAGCCATTTCCCCTCGTCTGACGACGAAATGATACTGAGCATAATTTAATAGAAATTAAACTTATTTTATTCCAGGACTGTTGTACTCTAAAAATACGTTTACAAGTTACAGGCGAAAAACTGGAGAAAATATTTAAAGAAGAAACTTATTTTTGCCCCTTGATTTACTTCTTTTCGCCACCTAATTATTGGACTAGCAGTAAAATGTACATTTCGTGCCAGTAAGGTAGTCTTTGGTATCATTTTTTAGTACATATCAATTATTCTAAAAAATACCATTTTTATGAATAAAAATATTTTCTTATGGCAAAGCTTCTCGGTGACTCATTGCTAAAAAAGCTGCCCACCAGGATTTATGCAATGGACACATGTAGCCTCGCGAATCGTATTCCTGGAGGAAGTGTCAAGTTTAATGGTGAAATTATCCCCCTACCTGAGGATCTGTCGAGTTTAAGTACGCCCAATGAATTAAATATTTATTCTATTTAATGGTTTCTGCTGGTTTTCAGCATCTTAGTTCCAGGTCTAGAATAAATATCCAGGGTTGTAAATCACATTATCATAAAATTCACATAATCATAGAAATGTGATATCAGTTTTAATCAGTTAACTTCTTTAATACAAATAGCCGCCCAGATTGTTGTTCCAACGATACCAATTACATTCGTAGGAATTTTTTTCTTTTCTTTTAACCAATTTACAACAATTGCACATTTTTATCCCCCCGATAGTACACTTCTTTTTGTTCTTTTTCTTGCCATGATAATTCTTCTTGCTCTAATAAGTAAAAATTCACATCAATTTATTAATCGTCACATAATACAAATTTTTGATTTCCTATTACCTAAAATCCGGGTTCTATTGAGAAATAAAGCCACTGACTCAGCTGACTCGCTGATTAACAAATTTAACCAATCTTGAACATGCCAATCATTTTTTTAAATCGTAGTCGTGAAGTATGAGCCCATTTTACGGAAATATAGACTAAACCAATTATTCTTCAACCACAAATCAAAGAACCCATTAAATTACTCTCCTAAACTGAAGTATTTTAACACTCCTATTCTTATAACGTTTTTCAGACAATTTAGGCCAGATAATTTTTAATAACATATTTCAGACAATACCAGTCACTAGATCAAGAAACCATGATAACCATAAATATCTCACTTGAAGGTCGCTAGTGTATTCATTTTGGCCAGCTATTCAGCAATAAGTTCCACTGTGCAGCTATCACATTTTGTCCAACTTTTTGGCAATCTGCTTCACTGTGCTGCGAACAGCAGCTCATCACGCTCGCACTTGGTGTGTGGCCCTTTAAATCTCACGTGACCAATAGTGAACTCCGATTGGTTGCGGCGTGGCGGAGAGATGAAAATAGTGCGGAACAATATTTCTTTATAGTAAATATGTAGAGCGAAGAATACGACATATTTTCGGAACCGCAATAATATTTGTAGTAATATGGCATCAATGATTTTTTCGAACCCTGATGGGACCAAATTCGTATATTAGGCTCAAATTAGTTTATTGCCCTCCTCGTGGTGATACGTATTTGTTGTCGATAAATTGGTTTATGAAATTGCGAAAATTTCTATAAGTAAGATAAAAGTAAAGAAAATTATCAGGAGTTGGAAACATGAATAGGTATTTTAACCTGCCACCCGCTCCCACCCCTACTCCAGAGATGTTAGATGATTAATATCTCCAATTTGGACTAGTTGTGGACTCACGGAACATTGGCTGCGACCTTATCCATGTCAACGGCGCTGATAACTATGGTTTCAAATATGTTCTAGGATTTTTCCATTATTTTCACACTTACCCTCTTCCCATCTCCTGCCAAGGTGTGTCAGGAATATCTTACACCCACAGTACTTATTGTAACATAGTCAGTCATCTGTATATAAAGTTTGGTTGCAATTGATCCAGACAGTAAAGAGTTATGATGGGATACGAACGTAAAATATTTCAAGCCCCATTTCACCCTTTTAGGAGTGGAGTTTCGTCAAATCGTTTAATATCAGACATAAACACCCTCAAAATTTCGTGCCTAATTTGTAGTTTGTAGGTTTAGAAGTTTCTGAGATGTCTTGATTATTCAGTCAGTATATCACTCAATCAGTCAGTATGTGAGTGGTGTTTCCAAGGAGACTATATACAGGAGTGGAAACCTCTTTAGTTGGGGGTAGGGTTCGATATGTAAGAGAAACGTCGTCAGTTGGGAAGTACGAACCCGTCATCTGCGCCGTCTGACGGTGAATTCGAAACTAATTCATCTGATTTAAAAGATCCGATCCTCTCAATCCTACTCATGTATTGTAACCAAGGAGACTGTATAGTCTCCTTAATTGTTACTGTTTACATTTACATTTTTCCTTACAGTGAAGTTTAAACACTACATGGTAAACGGGTTATACGTTTTGCTGTTTTACATGTGTAGGTTTGAGAGAATCGGATCTTTTAAACCAGTTGAATTATTTCAATGACACTGTCTGACGGCGCTGATGACGGTTTCGTGTGTACCACCACTCGATAAATTTCTACTCCTGTACACACTTTCCTTGGTTATTTCGCTTTTATATATATATACTGTCTCTTATACACATCTAGATGTGTATAAGAGACAGAAGGTAGTCTTTGCTTGGTAATTGTGGAGCTTTAGCAACATTATCAAAGCATGATAAATTAAACAATGAGCAACATAGTCTTTTAATTTATCATACTTAAGGTAGTATTAGCATAAATGGAATTCAATGACTTCGACTATTTAAATGAAATAATTGTTATAATTATTTACTGTGGTATGCATGGCAAATTATAGATAAAACATATCTTTAAAAAGTTGGTCTAATTTTTAAATCATGAAAAATTTAAAAGCTAATGTTACTTTATATGATTTNGACTGCAAATATCCCTAAGCTATTCATATATACAAACGACTGTGAATCGAGGGTATTATTATTGTAGTGGGTTGTCGTTTTTTTGTAAACCGAAAATCCATACTCTCTATTCATTCGGGTTTGGGAAGAGAACCAGACGTTGTGTATATTTGTTTGAACACAGGAATAACTGTAGACTTACTTTTTAACCACCTATTTAATAATTTTACAATCGGATATAACACTTTGTAAAGAGGTTTTTTTAAATAATTTTGTACGTCAATTTTCTTCGTGTATTCATTTTTGTCCAAGTCTACTGTAATGCTACCCTTGTCTATTACTGTAGAGAAAACAGTCCTGTGTTTCAGAAATTCTTGACTGTGGTTTAAGGAGATAAAAATACAGCAACCCCTAGTAGGTCGATAAATCATGAAAAAAGGGTTCTAATGTTCCACACAAAACAATCATGCAAAATATTTACGAGACAATTCTCAACGACATTTCAAATTGTTTCAATAATTCAAATTAATTTTCAAAGCATGGGAAACGCCGTAAAAATCGAGATGGCGGTCGACTCGATTCCTTGACTATTGCTCATGCTCTTGTTTTTTAAGTTCCTCGCTCTAGTAGAGAGTGATACCATTTTGTGATCATTCGTAAAAGGGTAGAACGTTAAAAACTATTATAGTACGTTGAAGTGATTGAACACATTACAAACTCTGGGTTGTGAATTCAACGTTCATCTAATTGCATCTCGATAGTACAGTTTACACATATTTCTCAGTGGATGGCTTAGCGTTCGTGCATACACAGCATCTTACTCAGTGGTGCAATTGCTTTACACAGCCGTTTCAATGGATGAAGAAAGCAATTCTGGCAACCCTGGACGACCGTTTATAATGGTACTTCGGCCCACGTACAAAGAATTCAAGGTTTTCAATGTGTACATTCAGCGTATTCAGTCTATGGGTGCACATAAAGCTGGATTGGCAAAAATAATACCACCAGAATAGGTTCCGAGAAAGAGAGGCTATAATATTGATGATATAAACATGTCAATTACATCACCTATAAAGCAAATTATTAAGGGGAAAGCAGGTATATATACACAGACCTGTAAAGATATGAATGCTTTGACTGTAAAGGAATTTGAGAAGTTGGCGAATGATGCTAAATATAAAAACCCCAACCATACTAATTTCCATTCTTTGGAACGGATCTACTGGAACCAAATTCCATATTGTTCTCCAATTTATGGGGCAGATGTTGCAGGAACTTTAACAGATGATACACTGAAATCATGGAACATTAATCGTCTGGGAAGCATCTTGGACTTCGTAAAGAAAGATTATGGTGTGAGTATTGCTGGTGTAAATACTGCTTAATTGTATTTTGGAATGTGGAAAACCTCATTCGCGTGGCATACGGAGGACGTGGACTTGTATAGCATAAATAATTTACATTTTGGCACTCCTAAAACCTGGTATGCTATACCTCCAGAACATGACAAATGGTTCGAACTTTTTTTAAGTGTATTCTTTCCAGATTATTTCAAACAATGCCCTGCTTTCTTACGACATAAAATGTCACCTCAAGTGTTAAAGAATTATGCGATACCATGTAACACAGTAACTCAGGAAGCTGGAGAAATCATAATTACTTTCCCTTTCGGTTATCATGCTGGTTGCAATAATGGGTTCAATTGCGCAGAGGCTACTATTTTTGCCTCACCAAGATGGATTGAGTATGGCAAAAGAGCTAGCCACTGTTTTTGTCGAGGTGATGCTGTTAAAATAGACATGGAGACATTTGTCAAGCGATTTCAACATGATAAGTATGAGTTATGGTTGCAAGGGAAGGATGTGGGAGCACATCCAGAGGACCTTACACGTCGATATGCTGCTGCGCTACAGAAAAAGGAAAAAACCGCTGTCCAAGAAGGCTATTCAAAAAAGAAATTGACGGGGTGATTGGATGAAGGAGGTAACATTTTTTAAATTGAGTTGTCAGGGATGAAGGAGGTGTAAGTCTGCTTTTTTGGTACTTACAACAACTCTGTAGCAGCCATATTAAACTAGATATTAGTATAATGAAGGAGGTATGTCACAACAATAAAGTATATTTCTGATTGAAGAAGGATATATGTCATATAAATTACCACATAATTTATATATTTGATGATAATATATCAAAGAATCAACAATTTAATACCCCCAGGGGACTTACAGATAGTAAGGACATGTTTGGCGAACACGGGGCCCCGAGCTGTTTGGCATTGCTTCCACTTACTTGTGAAAGACTCCTTCCTTTCTCTTTCCTGACTTCCCTTGGTCACCTCTTGTTCTTTTCGATCCCGACGCTATTAGGGCTAGGGTATCTTTCATTTTCCTCATTTTTGTCCCCCTATAATTTTTTGTCCCTCCATTTTTTGTCCTACCTCTCATTTTTTGTCCTACCCCTCATTTTTTGTCCTCAATGTTTTGTGATATGTTTTGGTATGTTGTAATTCAGAAGTGTTTTATTGGGTATGGTTGAGTCATTCGGCGAGTCCCACACGCGAGGAGAGTCATGTTGGCTCTTTCTAGTGCGTAACTGCATTTTCCCTACCTCTACAAGTTTTTAGGCTCGACGAGCCGTTAAAAACACCACAAAAAATTATTTAATATACCTCCTTCATCCAGTAAACAGTTGCTTTCAACTTGGTGAGTTACGGAATTATGGAAAGCATAGCAACATATACCCTGTTCTTCCACAATGCAGAACACCTGCTGTATAACCTAACGTATTGGCCCGAATGTGATACGACTCTCTGTATAGTGCGATCCTATGAATTTTCAAGTAAAAATCACAAAGAGGAAATACACATTTTATTTTATCCTTTTTTATTACAACTTTGCTCCTAACTCATGAAAAATGCAAGCACCTTTTATTCAAAACGTTTTTCCAAACTTTGTCAATATTTTTCTACCTATCCTCAAATGGCAAATGTTGAGAAATTATAAATAGTAGAAGGGCCTTGGCGTAAGAGCTACCGAGACCACAAACACTGACTACCGCAATATCGATATCGCAACACAATGCGCGCGTGTGTAAGACGACTACCGGTGAGACAATTATGCTGCATCGTAATATTCATGGAACACGTGAATTCTCTATTAGAGATTATCAATAGATGCGCTAAAATGCTTTATGAGGCGCACAATACCCAACATATTGTTGCTAATCTGGAAGTACTCGAATATTGTGCGAATACAACTTATTGTAGTATTTGTAAATAGGAAATGTAACATGCTATTAAAGCTTATCTACATGGAGCGATAGGAGGTAGGAGTCGGGTGGTAGGCTATTGTGAGAAGTTGGGGCCGCTTAGCTGAGTTTACCAACAACTGGATCCACGTGGAGGGGTTAGAAAAAGTAGTTAGTAATAGTTAGTTATTGATACTAGGAGAGGTGCAGAGAGGTTGAAGGTTTGCTTTTTAGTAGTCGCAGCTATATGAACTGGGACATTAATGAGGAAAGCTACAAATGTTTCTGGCCCCATCGGGTATTGAACCCGGGATGACTTAATCCAATGGCAAAAACTTCCTTAAAATCATACAAATGTATATTGTGAAGCTCCGAGGTACCTACTAACCCCTCCATGTGGGCCCTCCTTCAATAGCACGCCACATTTCCCATTTTCAAATACTACAAATGAATAGAAGCTGTAGCCGTGATGCGCTTGTGTGTATAAATTATTCCTTACCTGTTATCGGCCCTCAGAAAGTGACGGAGAAAAACCTGTTAGAATGTAAAAAAGTCGAACATAGTTTTGCAAACTCGAGTCAAGAGAAGGGTTGGTATCTTCAATCACGAAGGAAACGAGACGGAATAAACAGGCATGGTGTGGGTGATGGGGCTTGCGGGACCATTGGGTCCCGGGACACGTCTCCACCCGGGGGCAGGAATGCGAGGCGTCGTTGCGACACACGCGCACCAGCAATATTAGCATTCTCTGCGGAGCCTCAGTCGTCCGCCCCTTATCCAGGCCCCCACCCCATTCATACTGCCCGCCTCGGCTATCTGTCAGCTACCTACGCAACGTGCTCTCCCTGTCGCTTTGAGCACACATGCGCTGCACGGCTGTCTGCCCCGGATGCCAAGCGTGAGGGGTGAGACATTTTGTCCTTGTAAGTTTGTGTCTCGGGAAATGGAGAGGTTTCATTAGAGGGTAGATACTTAATTTACTCGGAATGCGTGATAAAGCTCTGGTGTCCCTCGTGAATTGTCCATTCAATTTTGGACCGCCAGATATGAATTCGGTGAATTTACATGTGAAAACTATATTTATGAACAAGTGGGTAAAATCCTTTCTAGCCGTCGGACCTTTTTGTTTGTTCCATCAAGATCTCAAAAATTTTCGGACGTAACCCATTTCGTTGTGGAATGTATGAGATAGCTAAACAAGGAAACCACACAGCGCTAACTCTTTGTTACGAAAAGGAACATTTTCCTTATCTATACCAAAAATCTTTCTGGGCATCCTCACCTGCACTTAGTTCAGTAACATTTTAAATACTTGTAGTCACATAATGAAAACTTCAAATGATATAACTATTCATTTCACTGTCGAATGCAAAATCTCTCGAGTTAAATTCAAAACATTTTTACTTAATAATAATAATAATGAGAATAATAACAATAATTATTATTATTGTTATCAAACAATAATAATAATAATGATTTATCGAACCACATAGTTAATTACAATGATGTATGGTGAGTCATAAATAAATAGTTGCAATATCAATAACCTTTACATATAAGAATAACAACAATATAATAATGTTAATACATTTAACATTATTAATTCAACTTAGTCTAAGTAGAAGTTAATATAAAGATTATTTTCTACTATTACAGAATATTAACATTTATTAGATATCTATGTTAGGAATTCTTTTATTTACTTTTATTTTATTAATTTATGTCAAGATCTATTTATCCTAAAACAGAGTATTTTTATGTTGTTAGTTCTTTTGCTGCATCATGGGTCACCTTATACACCTTTGTTCTATGATTACATGCAACAGATTCTATGTCATACGTAAAATATTGTCATTGAGTAAATCTTGTACACTGTAGTAGAGTTTCTGTCATAGGAATTGTTTGAGTTTGGTTTTGAATGGGTTCAGTGTATTAATGTTTTTTTTTAGGTTTAGTGGTAATGCATTATATACCTGGATTATCAGTGCTTTTTTGACTGAGAGTGGATGTTATTTGTGGTTGATTGATATTTCTGGCCTGTGTTGTGAACAAAAACAGTTGAATTAAATCTGCAGAGTGGTCCTTTGTCTAGTAGATTCTTTTTTACAAAGTTCAATGTTTCAAAAATGTACATGCATGGCAGTGGAAGTATTTTCAACTTTTCAAATAATGGTTTGCATGAAGATAGTTTATTAGAGATGGTAACTGTCCATATTATTCTCTTCTGTAACCTAAAAGTTTGTTTTGTTTCAGGTGCTTGTCCCCAAAATATTTTACCATATTTTAGAAAGGAATTTGCATAGTACACTGTTCGAAGGGTATTTGTTGTCCAATTTTCTGTTCGATCTCTGATGGCATAGTTTATTGTGCTGAGTTTCATAATCAGTGATTCTAGGTGACAGTTCCATTTCATGTTATCTTGTATAGTTAATGAATGATAAATTGAAAGGCGTTTCTATGTTGCTCATTGTATAGTTAATGCCAGAAGCTGTGTTTTTTTTTTGTTTTAAGATGAAGTAGTTACCATTAAATTCAATGTTAGGTGTGTGCTGCTCAGTTGAATGAGGATTATGGAAAGGAAGTATGCAAGTTTTGTGAATGTATTATGGGTTTATTTTGTTGGAACCATTGGAAGTGTTAAAGTTTTCAGCAGTTTTTGCATGGAATAATGCGTTTGTGTCATCATCAAAAAGTACAATTTTGAGGTTTTTGATGAAGGATGGGATGTCATTAATATATGGAAGAAATAGTATGGGTCCCAGGGTGGAACCCTGAGGAATTCCGTGAGTGACATGCATAGGCCAGTGATTATTTATTTAATTTTCATGTTGGTAGGATACTTGTACTATTTGCAGTCTTTCAGATAAATATGACTTTAGCTAGATGTATCCTATTCCACGAATTTCATAATTTTTTTACCTTATTTTAATAAAATAGGTCTCAAATTTTAGATACTTAAAAGCCATTGTGAAGTATAGTTTGGAATATTATTAAATAATTGATATATAAGTTAATTCTTCCTCCGAGACTCGCAGGTGAGCATGATTTTAAAAAGAGCATTTGTTTCAAAACCATTTATCTTCAGGAGTCACAAAAACACTACTGAACAATAACTTCTGCTAATTTCATACAAGTAATTATGTCTAAAATAATAAATAACATGGATTCTGTAATCATGTAACATATGTGATCTATTAAAGTTTTTGTGATGACACTATCAAAACAGTTTGCACTCGCTGGAGAGTGAAAATGCATTGAGTGAATCTCATGAGGTACATCCTATAGTTCATTCACAGTTCAGCTGATAGCACAGACCTTAAGGTTTCGTCGCTCTACTACATGCCCTGAGAACATCCAACACACAAATTATATTTTTTGTTGTCTCAATATAATATTATCTAATAATATTAATATATCATACAATAATTATATATTATACAACATATTAATATTATAATATATTATTATATAATATCATATTACATTGGTACACCCAAAATTCACGTATATTGGAATTTCAATACTGCTGATATTAATATCTACACAATTAATGCTTATTTAAAATATTTACAGTTAGTTGCTGGTCGGGGTTCAATCCACAGTGGTGTGGGGATATTTTATATGCAGACTGACTCCCATGCGTACTCGACCTGCTGTAAAATGAGCACAGAGTCTATCCTAATAAGTTAATAACACAAACAAAGAGACCGAATTCTTTGTCTTTGTTTGTGTTATTAACTTAATCCTTTACAGCAAATAGCTGCTTTTATGACTACTATTAATATGTATTTTGATATTACTTTAATTCTTCGTGACCGCATATTTCTTGTAATTTTTCTACCAAGATGTTGCAGGACGCTTAAACCTCACATTATCATCTGATGAGAATGACATTGTGGACCGCTGCCTGCACGCGACAGAGTTTCAAGGATTTGTTTCGTAGACGTTGGCAACTTGTTTAAGGCAGCCAGATTGAATAATGTTAGGCAAAGTATCGTGACTTTGAGTATACTTTTTCCAAACCATCCTCAATGAAATCGAAGTGACTTCGTCGAGAGATTCCCTTCGTTGTCAGCGAGTCCTCTGAGATTGCCAGCAGAGCGCCTCTGTGATGAACGGGACGCGAACCCTCGCGGGAAGGGTCCCAGTATGTGGGTGATGTGCCAACACGTGTTGTCGAGACAAGACGGATGCGTAGGAGTCCTTGAGGGTGGGGGGGGGGCGGACGCCCTTCACCTGCGCACGTGGCCGTGTCTGAGGCATGGTGTGCCCATCTGGCAGATGATGAAGATGTATTCAGCAGCAGGCGCAAGATAGGATGGGAATGTTCCGTGAATCGAAATATTGAAGAGAAATCTATAGAATGAGGCACATTTCTTACTAGATGCGCTTCCTCTCATGTAGGGGCTCGCAAAATTGAGGGCAGTACAATTTGTTATGAAAAAATAACATTTTCAAATTTCACGAGAAAAACTAATTACCCTCTTCTAGATTTGTTTCTTTTCTGTTTCTGTTGATCGGTCAAGACCTCCAATATCTTACGAGAAATAATATTTCAGCAAAATTTACAGAGTTAATCGATGTAAAAAGCAGTCAAATTAAATGACCCTTTTTTCAACCTCCATTTAACCGCTAAAGCATACTGGAAAGTCGAGAATAAGTAAACGTATAATTCTTTTAATTCTCGGTTAGACAATACGTTTTCGAGAGGAATACTAAAAAATGAGTTCACTTTACACCTGTGAGTTGTAGAACAGCACAATAATGGATGTCGGTGGCCAAACGGATGAATAAATGCGCGCGAGAGAATGTGATAATTAAGAGAACACATCCCAAATAATTGCGCGACTAAATGCGAATGGGAATAACAAGTAATGAAGTATCGCAGAATTCATCTCGAGTATCTCTCATTCACTGTTGATAAAATTTTGGAATTTACTTGCACGTCTCCAATTACTTGACAGAAAAATGATTTTAAAATTAAAGAAGCAAATTGCATTAATAGTTCCAGGTACTACTAGGAAAGAAAATATAGTCATAATGTTTATAAATAAAATTCACAAGTCAAAATTAGACAAGGCTTTGGTTTTTGTCATGACAGTCATTGCAAATGATACATTGATGTGCTTGACTGACCCACTTATCGCATAAGAAGCATCTTTTCGTGTACTTTAAATAAATAAGTAAACTTATCCCTGTAGAAAACATGCCCAGGTCTCCCCTATGTATAATAAAATTGATTTTAGTATAAATGTATGTGAATCTGTCGTGTGAAAATGAAATTGAATATTACCAATTGTCCTAAGATCTTTCCCGTTAAAAGTAGAAATTGTTTATTGAATCCTCAAAAAGTTACATTTTGAGTTAAGTCCCTTTTGCTGCGAATGAGCTACAATTCACTGTTATTAATTAATTAACTGAAGCCATAAATAATTAATTGGAACATGATAGTATTATCCCAATATCAATATTGTAGTTGACTCTACGATACTATATTTGATTGAACTTATGCATTATAATATTTTGAAGTATGAATTTACTGTAAATACCATCCATTATTGAATTGTCTTTCCTGCTTCAGACTCATCACGAAGCTTCTGTTACATCTGGAGAAATAGCTGAGGGAGGAGTCTCTTCCCCTCCTCCCTCGTTCTTCGAAAATATCCCTGGGGTGAATGTAAGAAAATGACGGTTCTACGTTGGAGACTGCTCTTGAGACTTCTAGAAGACACCGAGAAGTGCCACGAGTCCGAATCATGTATAGAAATGTTCCTTCTAGGGATGGCGAAAGATGATTCTGTTCTCCAAGACATGTAACTTTGCCGAAAGTTATGCAATATGGCGACCTAACACGAATTGCCAACTTCTACGAATTCAAGTTATTTTCAAAAAAATATTAAAATAGTCACAAAGGCGACTATTTGCAGTAAAGAAATATAAGATAATAACACAAGAAACTAAGGCACAAGGTAATTCCACACGCTCCATGCAGAAGGAACAGAATGACGCTCAAGGGCAACTGCATTCAATTGATGGCCGATTTTGGCGATAAATTTATATTTTCAGAAATTCGAATATCCTGCCAACATAACGCGAAGTACAAATATTATTACTCTTATGGACGATAGCGAAGTAAAAACGTTGGCTACATTGAGTACAAGCTCTGTACCAGCATCAAACCAGTTAGACTGACTAAAAATAAATAAATAAATTAATAATATATTGTCAAGATAGCTGTTACAAACTGCCCCGTTGAGGACAATAAAGTAATTTACTACGACTAATATACAATAAACTTATAAACACAGTGTGTTTCCATTCAACGTTTTTTTCTTTGTTAAGTTATATTTTCTCGAAGCAAAGAAACATGAGATCGAGTATAAGATGCTGCAGAGGAAAAGATTCTTCAAAAATTTCCCCACAAAGCGGTTAAATGTAAAGTATCTGTGGTACTTACATATAAATAATTAATTGTATTACTTTTTCACTAAATGGCTTCGTGAAATATTAGTAACTTTTGTTTATTATTCATTCTAAACGTGCATTAAACGTGAAATAACTTTTAATAAAAACTTATGGCTTAATATAAATCAAATCATGATGGTTTAGAAAACATAATAATCTTTGTTATTTTGATTTTATCGATGTGTAATATTATTAACATTATCAATAGTATTTTACAGACTGAATCACATATTAAAATAAGTTATATTTATATAATTGAATTAAAAATTAATTAATGTATTTTATTAAATAGATTATTCAATTTACTAATTGAATTTGCAATAATAGATCATTTACGATATTTAAAAATAATTAATGTGCCTAAACCCTCCATTGTGAGATTTCTATAGATGATTTTGATGTAGTGAAAACCTTACGGTATTTAAAGCGTACTTCAATTCACGGTCTTCAGGTATTTTCGCGTTTTCTAGCACTATTGACACCCGGCGTTTTAATACTACATCACATGGTATATTAAACAATTTTCTTTTCTTTTTTCCCTTCTCATAATCTCTCATGAAAAATTTCACACAATAGTCTCAATTTTTACTGAAGAATGCGTAAATCAGCTGATTGAAACCCCCGATCTATAATTATACATATTTTTCGATTTTTACACTTCTGTTACTTTTATCTTCAGCTAATTACAATTATATGGCATACATGCAACAACAAGCATCGAAATGATGTATTGAAGCATTCTACCAGGAACGTACACTCCTGCCCGATAAGGTGGCGTACGTGTGTGTTTAAAGGTATGTGGGTTGGCCATCATCAGGCAACGTTATTTTTTTAGATGGCATGACGTTCTTTCATGTATGTTTTACATCGGCAGACCAATAAACCAAAACACCTGTTTGAAAAATTTCCAGTCAACAATTTCTCTTTCTTTCAGAACAAATGGAAGAAGTACTGCTATACTGTATTATGGAACTTCCCTCATGATTCTATTTTGCTGCAACATGAGGAAACTTTTCCTGAAAAGAACCGTAACTCGAAAAGTTCCTATGACAGAAATCTTCGTCACAAAAGACTAAATCTTCTCGTTATACGAGACCAGATCCGCTCAGCTTGTTCGAATAATTATGAACGCTTCTTAAAATACTGCTAAAAAGAGTGAGAAAAGTCGAATATTTCGATGTGTTGGCGTCGTGCAATATCCCACCCCTATATTGCCCTAATTAATATTAATTGGAGTCCTTTACCAGACCGAGGAATTGTTGGTCACTGCTGCTTGTCTGGAAACAGAGTTTCTAAAATCATTTTAGGAAAACTGACTTTCATTGTCAAAACAGCGGAGAGGCAAAACTGGCAAACACGCTATCATTGCTGCACGAGACATTATCAGTAAAGTTTCAAACAATGAACAGTTGAACTGAAATGATATTCGTAATTCTCAGTGTCCATCGATCAATCACTTAAAGAAATACTGTAGAGACTCTGGTTTTGAATTATTGTAAAGATTTGACTATGGGCCATTCATTTGATTTGCAACGTGCGCAAACATACGACTGGAACGAACCTGTGAAGAATTCTCGCGCTCTGTTAAGCTCCTGTTGGCTGTCAACGTACTTTTAAGGCGGCTCCACACATTCGCTATTCGACGAACTCCGAGCAACTGCTCGCCGAATAGCGAGTAGTGTGGATGGGTTGCTCGCTATTCATCGCATCACGAACACCGGTGCTCGCCTTTTCCCGCAGCGTGTCGGTCTTTTGAGACACATCAAAGGAAGTCGAGCATAGGCGAATATTCACGAATGACCTATCCGTGGTTCTGTCCACATATACGAATACCAAGGATCGCGAGTATACGATTAATACGCTTTCAAGTTATTTCGAGTAAGTAATCGCTCAAAAAACTAATTATTCGTAATTTTTCTCTTTATCGTACAAAGTAGTAAGTGTTTTTAGAAGTGATAAAATAAAGAAATTTGAAGTAATGAAATAGTGATGGAAAAAAATTATTTATCTCCTATGTGTTCATACGCAGTTTGCAATTGCTTTTTGACTAAAGTTTATTTGATGAGAGATTTAAACCGCAAACATTTTTATTCACTTTATTTTACTTTTATTAAGCGTCCTAAAGTTTCATAGTATTGAACGTGTATTGACGTTATTAGCATTATCTATTTTTGTAGTAGTATTAGCATATATTTCCCTTACATTCAGGAAATAAAAACTATGGAAATAAAGAATACTATAATAATAAACAATAAAAATATAACACTTAAATGTAATGAAAGATATTTGAATAAATAAATAGAGTGGGATGTTGTGGAGACACAAATCATGATATTTATATAATATTGATTCTTTTTGAGTGGATACAAATTATAATGATTATAAGGATCTTAAATTCGGGATTACCGATAACCATAGGTAAATCCATATGGAATAAAAATTAATTTTATTGATTGAATTAATATTAGATAAGACCCAATTAATATTAGATAAGACCCCACAACATTTCTCAAGACACAACTACATACGCAGCAGAACGTGTGATTACTTCGGATTCATTCTCCATAACCTCCAATCACTAACACGAATATTCTCATTCCCAGAGCGAGCACGTGCTCGGCAAATTGCTCATGTCTGGATCAGTGTGCTCGCCAATAGGCGAATACTCAGGAAATACCCCGAGCAAGTCGTTGTTACTCGGGATTCGCTGTTCTGTTGCTCGGAGTTCGCCGAATAGCGAATGTGTGGAGTCGCCTTTAGAAGGAAACACGTCAAATTGAAGGTTCCATTAAGTCTGTTAAATGTGAAAAGAATGGGTCTTAAATATTGCATTATTTCAGTCGGAAAGAGGAGATCTGCAGAGACGGGTGAATACATTAAGATAAATGCTTCATATTTGGAGCAAGAAAAATACATATGAGCTTAAAACGAATAAAATAAACATCTTCATGTAAATTTCCTCCAAATATGATAGCATATGTTAAAAAACAGCAAAAAAACGTGTGTGCACTTTTACCCAAAATATGTATATTGTACGTACACGCATTTACGCATGCGCAGTCAAAAAGTAAAGTGGCGTAATGTCTGGACATATTCGTCAAGTTGTAGCTCTAGGAACTGTAAATATAGGGTGTGCGAAATATGCAATATCCACTCTCCACTTATGAGAAAAAAATTGATTTTTAATAAGTTAAACCGAATTAGCAACCTAGAATATTGAATTAGAACTATTTTGAAATATTACTGAGCTTATTTCAATCGTATTAAAAGATACTAGTGCCCCTTTAAACAGATTTGATGAATTTATATTTGCTCATCTTTTTGTTGCCATTCTCCACGACATTGAAGTTGGTATGGATTTAACGAGAAAAGTTTTCGCTATGAAGTCATATTTATAAATTATTTAAGGCCGAAAAAAGCAATTAAAATGACCACATGAGAGGCAATAAGATAATTTACTCATCGGAAGGAAGCAAGCAAGGAACCATCCCAGCAATTCGAACAAAAGAGTCCATCGAAAAACCTGTGTTACAGATGGCAAACGAGAGGTTTCAGAGAAAACATACACAGCCCTGCTTAAATTTAGAACATGTCAAAATATTTATTTAAAATAATGTTCTTCCAAGCGAGTAAGAGGGAAAACACCCTTATTGCTCTCATCGAAACAATCAGAGAGAAGAGACATCTTTTACGCATTCAAACAATAATTCATAGACTTCCAGGAAAACTGTCTCTGGGAAATACACTACACCTGTTGCCTCGCTGACGAAGCAGCCATTGTTAGATTCTCAGAATTTTCTCGAAAATGCTTTTGTGGTCTCTTGCAAACTGTTTGGAATTGACTGGGGGCAGAAATATTTTGTATATGAACGGAAATCTCTCATAAACGGGTATTTTATATCCGAGATATAAAATTATACGTTACATACATTCGTTCCGGGGACTTCTCTATTACCAGTACGTGGAATTCTCTTATAATGAGATCTCTTCTAGAGGTTTCACTGAAAATGTTGCTATATTTGCTGCTTACGTGGACATCCAGCTTTTCAAGAATTTATTTACTAATTAGTCATGGAATTAAGCAACAACGTAGTTCTGGACTTACCTTTGTTCTCTCTCAGTTATCGCTGACTGAACAAGACACGCTTCAAAACTATCAACTCAACTCAAAACGAAATTTGGCGTCAGACAATTCTTTCAAGGGTAAAAATCCCTCAAAAACTTCAGAGAATCCGGAGTTTCTCATTTTCTTTCCTTTAGAAGAGTTTCATCCATGATACATGAACATCCATTATAAAGTAAAAAGAACATCAAAAAAAAAAAAAATCCTGGCCCGGGTTTTTCTCCGGTTTTCCTTCGGGTAGAGGCGGATTTATCATACAGGTTCTCTAGGCTTTGTCTAGGGGCGTGTTTATTGTAACAATAAATCGTGAATTTAGTGTTATTTCAATTTTTAAGCACTATACTCAGAATAATCTATAGTTCGATAATAACTTACATGTAATTTTTTGCTTAAAATTACAAACATATTGACATTCTATTAGTATTATAACTCGCAGCTAACTTTTTATCTTATCTAGGAATTTTTGCTGAATTTTTTGAATCCGCCTCTGCCTTAGGGCCCTTGATCGGAATTGATAGGATGGTCCCTTGCTTGCTTCCGGAGAGTAAATTAGTTTTTTTTTTCCCCTCCACGTGGTCATACGCAGTTTGTACTGTTTTTTGACAATAAATTTATTATTATTATTATTATGAAAGTAGACAAGCTTAATTTGCCTTGCATCCCACGGAAATATTTCTATCATTGCAAAGAAATATTATAAAATGAAGAAGATTTATAGAATAGATTTTAGAGAATCACAATATCAAGATGATGGTTAATGTGCAAATATATTGTAAAGAAATTGAAAATTTAACATCGCCAATAAAGAGGAGAACCGAATGAATGAGAGTGGGAAGCCGATAGCGGTGGTCTACCGGTAGTGTCTTCCCTTCCACGATCCCATTGGCTGAGCGGCAGTGCGTGGGTTCAAACCCTGTTCGGTCGAACTAGGTGGGGTTTTCAGCTCGGGTTTCCATCACCTACTCCAGACAAATGTCGAAGAGGTACCATACGTTCCCTGTCAACCCAACATCTCTCCTTCCCAAGTCCAACGATTAGGTGGAAGAGAAGACCTCATGGCTAATCCTCTCCAAAAGGTATAAAGTAAAATAAAGAAATAAAAATTCTCGTGCTGGTTCAGCTGAGCTTCGTATTGTGTCCCTTCGTGACAGCGCTACATAATTGAATAGGCGTTCCCGCAACATTGATTATTGAAGGAGCGAACGTGGGATATGGTTCCAATCACGTATGTAACAACCACCAGTCTTTCCCGATTTTGACAGAAATGCTACGGTGACATGCTACGTAGCTTCATTGCTACGGTGACATGGCGTCATTTCTTTAAATTTTAATTAATTGGAGACGAAAAGTTTTTTTTTTCAGTTCCAGTTGAATTGTTAGCGGACTCAATGTTATTTATTACGTGATGCAAAGGGCAGCAAAAGTATATTTTCCGTCATGTACACTACTAATAACAAAAAAGAGCTAATTTATTTTTCTAACTCCGACACTGACCAGTTTTGGATTTGTTACGTTTGCAACGCCTCTCTCCTCCTGCTTCCCCTTCGACAGGGGAAGTTTCGTTCGACCAATCGTAGGTCTATTTGAAACGGCTCCCATATTTGGAAGACTAATAGTACCGCTGGTAAATCGTAACGAGATAAAATGTTTCATTACACCGCCATTAAACAAATATTTTGTATCATTTTATTATACACATTTTGGACTTGTATAACAAAAATATTCTGTATATTCTTGACTTCAATAAACTTTACCATTCTCTATATTTAAACGAGACTCGTTGTCTCGCAAGGTCTTCATAGGCAATGTAAAAGATTTTAGACTTTCTGTAAAAAACGTTTGCGTAATACTGTGATAAAATATACTTTTTAACAGAATTTGAATATAATTGCAAGACATCGTATGGAATTGGTATAATTCGAATCACAAATTACTTATAAATATTCCTATAATTTCTTATATTTATACAGTGAAGTAAAGAAATCAAATCTCATTGCCTACAAAAGATGTGTATTGTCGAAAGTAATCTCACATAATTTGCGATCCTCTTAAGTTTTTCATATATGTGAGAAGGAATTAAATAAATGTAGAAAACGTTTGTCTAAAATATGAACTAATAACACAAAAGTTTAATTATCGAGTTATAAATAATGTAAAACTACTAAAGAAACAAAAAAAATACATGTTCTAATAATATAATGATCTACAATATAACACTGGTTGTAATCGTGCAGCATATAAAATCGTGATCCGAGATTAATATTACAAAAAACGTGTTTTAGATTACAACAAATATCACTAAAACTGAAATCTCGTTCATAAATTTATTCAAATGAAATTGTGAAATACAACCACAGACTCTTGTATTCTTTCTTTGTTCCTACTTCTCTCTTTCTCTTCCTTTAAATTTCAGAGTGCAATTAAAGAACGTTAATTGCATCTATTAATAATTTTGTTTAAGTATGTGATACTCTTTTAAAGATAATACTTCTTCAATATCCTTGTGTCTGAGTGTTTTGTATTTTTCATGTTATTTCGTTACTCTACTTATCTTTCTTGACAAAGAATTCTGAAATTGTAAAATGTAATATTTACAATACTATTTCTACATTTCCAACTGATATAGCACGGAACTCAAAACAATAGTTAAAAATAAACAAAATGGTATCACTCATTACCATCAAGATAATGGAAAAATAATAAACGAAGCTAAGCAAAATGTAACAAGAAAGTTCAGCAAATGAAGTACTGCACACCTACAAACGCCGCGAAATGATACACCGTCATTGGATGTGTATTCGCGACTAAGGACGTTTGTGTGTGTGGAAGATTCCAAATACAATAAGAAACATGAGATGCACACTATCTTCTATTCTCCTTTAAAAATAACATTAAAATGACATATCTACAAACACACTCTTTGGATTCTCACAATTGGTAATGGAAAAAGTACGCGATGTGAGTGGAAATTATTTCACTGCATCTATTCCAAACTTTACCGATAATGCGGTTTAAACATATACTAAGTACACTATGATTACAGTATATTTAAGAATAATAAAATAGTTGGAACAGTTTTTGAATATTTTTCAAAAGTATACTTTGACCTTCAAGCGAAGTAGCCTTTGCGTTCAAGTAAAGCGAAAGTGTAAATCACCTGCGCAAATTCTAGGTATTTCTGGTTGAAATTATTTCTTTCATCTACGAGTATAAGAAGAAAAGTTTGAAATACTTTGTCTGATCAGACGGCCTCGCGTTACTCCAGAGGGAGAATTTGAGTTTATGGAGCTTAGTAAAATTAGACGATGCGATTGCTATTTTAATGCTACGAAAACTGTTAGTTTAAATTAATAGAGCCTATACCTTTTTCTTTAGTAAATATTGTTCTCCAAATGTATAATGTTGTAAATCTAGATGCTATATGAATAAATATTTATTGAAAATATGGTTTGGATATACGAGTATATTAGACCCGTTTTCTACACAATATTTTTATTAAAATAAAATATTAATATTTGGGTTATAATTAGTATCATTGTTTTCTTTAAATATAAATTATTTGCTTTTAAATTCAATAAAAAAAAATTTGCACATGTTTATTGAAATTTGTAAGAACTTTTCTAAATTCCTCGTAATATATATCATTGAACACTTTCATTTACACATGAAGAAACTAAAATATCGAAACTTAAGGAGAACATGAATATAAATTATTTTATAGAAACTTTATTGTATCGTCGGCAGATGAACTTAGTCGTAAACTGCCCTGCCACGTTGCCAAGTAAGTCGTAATGCTACGTTGCCTAATTGACAATTACTCAGCGTTTGTTTTAAGATTTTCCTAAGCAATGTGAGAGCATGAATTATGGTTTCGTTCATTACAGCTTCCATACATATATTTTAATTGTAATTGCACTCTCAACTCAATTAATTATATTATTTATGAATACACTTGTGAACTGATTTTTGAAAATGGTTTATACCACAATTCAGCTCGTAATATCTGTTTGTTGTAATCTAAGACAAGGTTTTTGTAATATTAATCTCGGATCACGATTTTATATGCTGCACGATAACAACCAGTGTTATATTGTAGATCATTATATTATTAGTACAGGTAATTTTTTCGTTCCTTAAGTAGTTTTATATTATTTATAACTCGAGAATTAAACTTCTGTGTTATTAGTTCATATTTTAGACAAACGTTTTATATATTTATTTAATTCCTTTTCGCATATATGAAAAACTTAAGAGAATCGCAAATTATGTGAGATTACTTTCGACAATACACATCACTTGTAGGCACTGAGATTTGATTTTTTTACTTTACTGTATAAATATAAGAAATTATAGGAATATTTATAAGTAATTTGTGAATCGTATTATACCAATTCCATATGATATCTTGCAATTATATTCAAATTCTGTTAAAAAGTATATTTTATCACAGTATTACGCAAACGTTTTTTACAGAAAGTCTAAAATCTTTTACATTGCCTATGAAGACCTTGCGAGACAACGAATCTCGTTTAAATATAGAGAATGGTAAAGTTTATTGAGGTCAAGAATATACAGAATATTTTTGTTATACAAGTCCAAAATGTGTATAATAAAATGATACAAAATATTTGTTTAATGGCGGTGTAATGAAACATTTTATCTCGTTACGATTTACCAGCGGTACTATTAGTCTTCCAAATATGGGAGCCGTTTCAAATAGACCTACGATTGGTCGAACGAAACTTCCCCTTTCGAAGGGGAAGCAGGAGGAGAGGGGCGTTGCAAACTTAACAAATCCAAAACTGGTCAGAGCGTGGGACTTAAATGGACCTTTTTTTGTTATAAGTATTGTACAATTTGAGACGACTTAAAAAAATATTGTTTTCTTAATTGTATTTAAATTATTTTTAACTCAGTTTAGAGCACCGTATCTTTTGAGCATACAGGTCAGTAAATACGTCTTGAGATCTACGTATTGTATTTAATAGAAATGGAAATTATTTACATATGAAGGCATCACGTTGTCTCAACGTTGGATTGACTTCAAAATTTTCAAGATGCTTAAACTTCCAAAAATAGAGAAAGTATGTCTGACACGACTTATTTTTACTGTGTTATAAGATTTTATCACATACAAACGTAGTTTGTACTTTGAAGAGTAAGTTCACAAGCAGTTTAGGAAACAAATTTTTAAGTTCATATTGACAGAAGATGGATTTTTGATGATGATTGGTGGGAGTCCGAGATGACAATGGATTTCTATTTGTTATGAATTAATTGTCGAAATGTATGTAAATTACATTTTTCATTTATTATGCCCGAGGTTTATGTAAGTCAGGAATAGAATACGTGAACAGCGTGATTTGTTTTACCGGAGAAGAAATTTTTTACCTGTTTACTCTTTTTATAATTTTATCCAAATTTTTAGAGTTTATTGGAAACGTATATATCACAATGACTCATTTTATTTACCTTTGAAAGTTAGATTTAGATTAAAGTGGTTTAATCTCAATAGTATTTTCCTCATTCTATCAGCAGGATCACATGTTTTTCTAAATTCAAATAGATCATTCAAATTCAGCTAATCTAGATTAATGAAATTCGAGTCAGGCGTTACACATTTATGGTTTAATACATTTGCTAACGAGGTGTAGTAAATGCTCACTACCTTGAAACTTTTTTTCCCATAGGAGTGGAAGCGTTCGGTACAGAGGGTAAAATCCCTCCCGGATGACACAACGTTCCAGAAGAATGTGGCATTAAGAATTTCTCACAATACGATTGGATTTTACTTTCAAATAGTTTTTATCAACTATTGTACTTTCAACGGTTGTCGCGTACCGTCGTTACTCGTCATTGTGTAAATCTAGAAAGTTAGCTCCATCTTGGTCATATCCATCCGGAAAGCCATAACGGGAAGCATTTTGTACGTATCACGGTTACTATGATGCTTGGCGCTTACTTTGTTCAAATGTGTTTCCCCAAGAGAAAACTTAACCTCAGATTTATTTTTCTTCATAATTTTGCCTTATTTTATTTCATTTTTTCAGTAGACTTTCAACACAATCATTGTTACAAAGTTTGGTACACTCAGCAAGAAGAAAAAAATTAGCAAAAAACGTTTACATGTCCGTACACAGTATGACCAAAATAAAAAGAAAAGGCGATATAGAAATCAGCTTTCATTTCCCTTTTTCTTGTTTTACTTTTCATCTGAACAAAATAGACTCTTGCAAGCCAAAATATCACAATAACCGGGATAAATTATTGTTTCCATTCATCGTGATGATTCAACCTCATTGGTACGACAGTGGATCAGGACGAGAGTGGTTCAAAATGGCAATAAAGACCTATTAAACCACGAAAGGATGTAAGGAAGTTACTGACGAAGTACAAGGACAAAAATATTCCGTTTTGTCAACAGGCGGAGGACTTCTTCCGAGAGGAGGTGGATGTGGAAGTGTTGTCTCCTGTCCGTCAAAATGTCTGAAAAAACAAACTATGGCGCGGGGACGGGGACAGGGACAGGGGGTCGGATCAGAGGAAACGGAAAAACCGAAGAAAGTCGAAAAAAAATATTTTAAAACTATTACATATCTGCAGGAATATGAAAACGGGACTTTATATTTTGAATGGAGGATTACGCATGAATATGCCCTGTTTCTCTTTAAAAGTTTATGTTACGTGTGTTGATTAAATAATTTTAGAATATATTAGTGTCAATCAGTTTTCCATCTAACTCGCCCTCTTGCAAGTACTCGGGTGGTAGGTACGGCTCTATGTGCAGAAAGTGGTGAAATAAGTATATTTTTAGATTTAAGGAAATACACAGAAATCTCTTAAATTGCGGTGAACCTCACCGCCAGGTAACAGATTAATAATGTTAGGAGAAAATGGGAGACGGGACCAAGATTCGAACTCGGGACCTTGAGATTTACGCGTTCATGCACTTATGCGCAGCTGGTAAGCGCATGAGCGCGTTAAGCTCAAAACGCGAGTTCGAATCTCGGTTCCGTCTCCCATTTTTATTCAACATAGCATAATTAATTTAAGGAAATGTTGCCTTTGAGAGAATTGTAATTTATCGAAAAATCGCGGGCATTCGACGGGGGCATTTAAGGCTGAGCTGAGTTAAGGTCCATTGGTGCTGAGTTAAGTGGTTCATTGTAGAAACATAATGCAATTTGTAGATGTTTCAGTTCTGTGCACGTTGAAGTAATAAGCGTGTAAATTACTTTATATGTAGTGATTTAGAAAAACATTCACATTTTTATTTTCCACTTCGGCTTTTGACTTTTGGCAGTTCATTAACGTTAAATGTGTATTGTTCTTACTCTCTTACTCCTCTGACGAGCATAAATGAAAACATATTTTCCAGAGAAGTAAAAAAAATAGACAAACATACTATTTACATACATGAGGTTCATTAAAAGAATGATCATTAAAATATAGTTACGACTTTTTTAAATTCATTATCTGAAAAGTTATATACATTGGACGTACAGTATATTGGTGTGTTCTATATAGTCAATTAAAAAAAGTAAACTGTACTACTTAATATTATGTTCTTGGCACCATTATATACTGCCGTTAGAAAATATTTTAGGATATTTAGTTGTTTTTAACCTACAGTGGTCGCCCGGACGACAAAAGTCATCCTTGTGAAGTAACCATCCACTTTTCTGAATGTTTTCATAACAACAAAGCGTGCGTTCAGATTAGTGAACTTAGACATCTATCACCTCTATCTATCTAGCTTAGACTATCTAGCCTCTATCCCGCACAGTTTTCTTGGAATTCTACAACAATGAGAGTTGGATAACACGCGTCATCCACTCGACTTATTCTGACGCTTCGGAACGCTGGACATGTACCTAGGTACGAACACGTTTGGGTATGCAAGTCTTCTAGAACTTCAATGCAGCGGTCTCCAAAAATACTGGCGCCCCGGGTCTCATGAGGTGTTGGTACGCCACTGTGATTAATATGAAAGAAGTATTAAGACGAGACTACTCTTGATGAAAAATATCGACGAATTTTAAAGTAGGTCTTCCTCCTTTTCTGATCTAAATAAAATCTACTATCAGATTTTCTGTATAATTTAATATTTATCTATATCATGTTATTTGAAACTAAGATTCGCACCTCACTTCGGGTTACTGCTGTCGTTGTATCCGATGACACACATACGAATGAATTGATTTCCTTCTGCTTTAAACTTTATAATATCTTGACTAAAATAGTTATTCAATATAATAACTATGGCATTGAATAAATAAATAAATAAACTTTATTGTCAAAAAAGCAGTTGCAAACTGCGTATGACCACGTGGGGGACAATAAACTAAGTTACTCTCCGGAGACAAGCAAGGGACCAACCCATTCCGATCAAGGGTCCATGGCATTGAATATATTTACATGAGTAAATAAGTTTGTTTTCGGAATTTCTCTCGCAACAATAGCACTGGAATTTCTATTCCCTCACGAAAACCCCTGGAAAAGGAATATTCGTAGGAAAATGAAGATCGTTCATTTTCTGAAAATGCATCCCTCTGTTACGTTTGGAATGTATTCAGCAGCACGAATTCGAACTTGACCAAGAGATCTGTTTAAATGTATAAGCACACATTGGGATCTCCGCGTGAAAGGAAGTGTCATACACGTAGGAAATTATTCCAACTTCATCTCGCCTGCTCGAGCTTATCATGAGTGTGCAAGCAAGAGAAACCCACCCGGCATCTGCGACGGTTCATTAATTTTCTTGTGTTCCAGCTCTGCATACATGCGTCTTGACGTCGCTTATAAAAATGGAGACGCATTGTTTAAATTATTCCCAAAGCAGGATCTTTTAAATGAGACCGAATGTTCGAAAGCAACCGCTCGACAATATCGGTTGCTCGCGTATTTGCTAACGCCACAGACAATTTGTCCTTCGTTAAACAAAAGTTTAATTTTTCATGCGAATTTTGTGATTTTCGAGAAAGGTACTTAAAATTAATTCACTGAAAAGTTTTCCATTTTATCTATTAGAATAGTAAATGTAGTTAAACCCAAAGCATTTTAGATTTTTCTCAATACGTCATGGCATGTGATAAAAAAAATACAACCAATAAGAGAAAATTTCAATAAATGTAACTATTATTGTTAAAGGGATAAACAGAGTAAAATCGTAAGACATTAAAAAATATCTTTTCTTGGCAAATTTTTACAATATTTTTCCAAACTCTCCTCTTCGTTTCATTCCTATCGTCTCATTGTATGTGGTATAAATGACTTTTCATAAATTACAACTAAATACCTTCGTGCCACTGTCAATAATAGGAACTCAAATAAACACTGATATTTAGGTCTTCATATTCAATACAATCTTAAATGGAACTGTCTCATTGACAATAATTCCAAACTAAGCGAATTGGACTATGTATTCTGAATTCTAATCGATGCTGCAAGTCATACGTTTCCCGCTGCGCATATTTTGATATTTATCCTTATACTAGTTGATTTTCGCTAGTTAATACCAACTTTTCTCAGGTCGTTAGAAATAATATCTAAGGGGGCACTAATAAATTTGTAAATTAATGCATATTTTGCTAAAAAGTATTTGCATATCAATAGAGTGTAATTATTCTTGTATTGATCACTTTTGAGTAATTCATTTGTTTTCTTAGCACCTAGTAATTCCATCATCTTACTATGGTATTCACTTTCTTCCATAAATACAGTATAATTTCTTTTATCAAATTTAAAAATTAACAATTCACTATTAATTTTTAGACATCTGAGTCTTCTTACAGATGTTATTTAAAATCTTTTCACCTGGTTGGTTTAGACACTACTTGGATATGGCATAATTGGGGATATTGGTGGAACAAAGATTAAACAATTGTATCATTAGATATAAGTTCTTTTTTTACAAACATTTGATTAATATTAATAAATAAACTTATTTCTGCAAATGGGATAGTTTGAAGAACAAAACAGTATTATACAAAAATGAATTGCTTGCTTGCTTCCGGAGAGTAAATTAGTTTTTTTTCCTCCACGTGGTCATACGCAGTTTGTACTGTTTTTTGACAATAAATTTATAATTTATAATTTATTGAATGAGTGTAGTTAGAGTGTGATGTTTATTTGGTTCACGATAATAATTTTTTAAAGTTACTTAATGGAGCTGCCATGGATAGCTCAATTGGTCCAATAATAGCGGACATTGATTTTTTACCTCATCCAATAAGTGATTCATTACATTTATGAGTGATTTATTACACTTATGAGTGATTTTTCCTATCATATATAAATATGTGGATGATCAATTTCTAACTATTCATAAGGACAGTGAACAAGAGGTATTAGCTTCATTTAATTGTTTCAGTCAAGAGTAGCAATTTACTGTGGGAAAAAAATCCAATAATTCTATTGCTTATTTGAATTTACTTTTAATAAAGAAAGATTATGGTAAAATAAGTATCGATTGGTAGAGAAAGCCAAAAAGATCTGACAAGTATTTGAATTTCTTGTTACATCATCCTCTTACACAGAATGTAAATGTGGCATTAAATCCAAGTTATAGGGCCACCACGTTATGTGATCATGAATTTGGAGAAAAAAATGTTAATAATGAGGAATATCCTCATGAAAAACATTTTTTCATTAGGATCAGCCATCCAAATATTATATAATAGTAAAAATAACAAAAGTAAACAAATTGATTAACCTCAGTCCAATAAATTGAAAACTATTAGTTATATTAATGGATTGTAGGAACCTCTGGACAGAGAATTTTATAATCCTTATAAACTAAAATTATTTTAAAAAATAGGAGTACTGTGGGAAAATTTGTTTATAGGAAAACTAAACAAAAGGCTAAACAGTCTTGAGTCAGTGGAGTTATTCATGAAATGCCATGCAATGATTGCGATAATGTATATATGGGAGAAACAGGGAAATACCTGGAAAAATAGTTGTCGCACCATAAAGCAGATGTAAATAAAAATGTTTCTCATTGTGCCTCAGGTCAGCATGCTAAAAAATTTCAGTTGTACATTCAATTTTAAAAAGACTACTCACTTAAAAATCAAGAATTTTATTTACAGAAGGTAAATTAAAAAATTAAAAATATTATCAAAAACCTGTAACAGGAAGTCTGATGTGGATACATGAAGTAAAGTGTATACTAACTTAATAGTAAATTATACTTAATGTTAGCATAAGTTATTTCTTTCTCTACATGCACATATGATAGTCATGTTAATGTCTTATTATTTTGAGATGCCGAAGCTCTAATTAATTCTCAGATTATTTCTTGGGACTTTAGGGCTCGCCAACATCAAAATCATTAGAGCCCTTAATTCTAAGACATTAAATGTAATTTATGTGGTTTATGTAATCTATATTTGTTATAAAAGGTATTGTTTTTTTATAAAGTTTTCTTCCTTTCAAGATATGGAGTGATACATAAAATGTATATCCTATTAAAAAAAATATTTTTGTGTTTAATATTGTGTTATATATGTTATATAATATTGTGTGTTTGTGAATGTTAAGTTTTGGTTTGGATATAGATTGGTTTATAAAATTATTTATAGACAGAAAAACTTGTATATATAATATAATTAAACTGTTTAGTTTAGACTATGTATCAGCTTGTAATTTTAAGTTTAGTTGGCATTACTATTCCATTATTTTAGTCATAGGAGATGCTAGTATGTAGGTTCGTAGGACTAGTATTATCAGAGTACAAGAGGTGGTATGATGATGAGCAAAAATTGCTATGATGTTAGTATGTGGAAATGTTTGGAGAATTAGTTGCATGATGTATGAAAATGGAAGAAAATCTTACATAGTATGTGTACATATAAAGTAGGAGTTTGGAAATTTATCAGGTACCATTGTTTTGATACTGAAACATGTATTATGGAGACTTAGTGGAGGCATGTAACTTATATATTATAAGAAATTCTTTGTTTAAAATAATAGCCCTGATGAAGGTACAAATAGGAATCGAATCATTAACGAGTAAAAATTGAGATTGTTTTTTACTGACCTAAAAAGAAATCTTATCCCAGCGTGAATTCCGAGATGAAAATAGGATGGAAAATGTTAAAAAGTTCGAACACGTCCAATTGTTAAAAGGTACCCACTCTCGAATTTGACATACATTGTTTGCTACAGAGGCAATTTTATATTAAATTGAAAAAGATACTTTTCAAAACTACTATTTTTAATTTTTAACAATATGATAAAACTTAAACAGAGAGCATTGAATTAAAAATAGTCCATCATTAAACTTGGAAAAGTAAGCCACCTTTTCCCCTCCTTAGAAACTTCCAACTTTGTTCAGGTTTTCGGGATATACATGCGTCCACTTCTTTTCAATGAACACCAAGCCTGTGTTTTTAGCCCATTTACCATCATCCTAGACAAAACACATTCAAACACATACATTGGTGGAATTAAAATACAATACTTGTTTCTCACAAAAAGTTCTTAATGGATATTTACCCCCAATTCACTTGTCCGTCTGTGAAATAACTTTTTAGGAACGACATCTAGGTATTATCAGATTCAAAGATACGTCAATCGTGCAGCTCACGAATATTGAAAAGTCACCTGAAATTCGTATAGTAGATTCAGGTTCAACCGATTCCTGGAAAGAAATTTCTTCTGGCATAATGTTTCCGGTATTTCTTATCATCTGTTCAGTTACTGCATTACTAAGCTTATTATATATGTCCCTGGCAATCTTCATACTTTCGGAGAAAACCTGGGGTAATATGTCATTTGTGCACGACTTCTGTTGCTGCTGAATGTGATTAAATAGGCATTTCAACAACACTTCAGTCACTGCCACACTAATACCGTAGATCATCGCTTTAAGAAGTTGGTTCACTACTGAATTCCGTGTTGTCTGGAGTTCATCCTGGTTATTCAACATTAAGACCTTGCAATATGACAACGATCGTTCACTCATATCGACGTCAGGTAATTGATGGGTCCTCGTTTGGACGAATGAGTGAACTGGCAAGTGAAATTGAGTGTTGTGAGCAAGAAATAAATACAGATGCAACAGCAAAAACTTGCAAAAACTTGCAAAAACTGTCAAAAACTTGCAAAAACTTGCAAAAACTTTGTGCCTCCGGTACTTAGTGTCGGGAATTATATAATTTTCTCCCGCTTTCATTGACTAAAAAATGTAAGGGAATTATTTTATGTCATTTGATGTATTTATAAGATAGTTTCTCTTGCGTATTGATAGACACCTGAAGTTTTCATCCTACAACGCCTGAATCATGGTGTAGGAAGGGATAGGTGTGAAACCATTGTTTACCCACAGACGAAGCATTAATCCTGTCTACTTTGAACCATGTTTCATTAGTCCGATATATTCACTGTAGATATCGCCAATAGAAGATTGTTTTTTATAGCACTCAATATTTGTCATCAAAATCACTCGACTGGCGAGAATCTGTGAAATTATGCGTTAATTTCACTCCTGTGCTGAACCGTCTGAGTGAGTCGCGTTGGCGGAAATTTCGACGTAACCGTAACAACTTATTTTACTATGCTATTCCACGAAAGGAAAACGGATAAGTGATATATTTTGATTTACAATAATTATAATTAAATTGTCTCCAGAGGATGTATTAAGTTGTCGTTGTCATCGAGATACATTGTTGTCTCTTCTTATCTCGCAAACACATGATATTTCATTCTTTACGTTTAGAAAAACGAAAAGAACAATGAAAATATTATTTATAATAGTTAAATGATTTTAAAGCATGTTCAGTAAATTTCATTGATTAAACTGAAGTATCATGATTCAATTATATTCATTGTTATCGTTGCTATTAAGTATCTCTTTTTACTTCTTTCATCTGATAAAAAAAGTTATTATTTGAGCAGCAACATATTATTTACTAAAATTATTAATTTGTGTTGATGAGTATTGAGGGGATTTATGTTATTATTATTGTGTTGTGTTATTATTATTATAATATGTGCTGCTGAGTACTTAGGTATATGTCTTTCTTTGTCGTAGACAGCGAAAGTAGATTGATTGCATTCGACAAAATGTACAAATGTCAGCGAACTCCTAATTTTGTTTGAGGCATTTTGCCATGGGACATATTTGAGATATTTATTATTGTATTTTAAAAAATTAATGATCGATGATAATTTAGCCAAAACAAATAAATAAACAAATATTATTGAGATTGGCTACCCTGCTCCTGGCGTTAGCTGCGGATGTGAATGAGCTCTCTCTAATTTTCAGTTTAATCTTTCTAATTATTTTATTATTTCGAGTTTTTTGTGATCAGTAGTTGTATTTAGATCCCAACTTTCATTGTAGTGTAAAATTCTTTGTTCTGTGTGAGTGTTAAGTGAAAAAACACTAAAAACATTTCCTAAGGTTTAACTCAACGGAACAAATATAATTTCATATTGTTTTCATTCAGTGCTTCATTCAAAGGTGTGATAAAGTTTACGTAAGTACAAACGGAATCATAAATTTAACTTCTTGGCGCATTAAAATTAATTATTTTTCTGTATTTAGATATTCTGGTGCGTATACTATTACATCATTATTAACTTACAAATAACGTACTCTATTGTTGCACTGATCAAGTTTCGTCGTCGTTAATAGAATTATTCCAATACTTTACCGTTTGTTTTCGTGATCTTTTTGTAGTTTTTCATTACAATTTAACATAATATTGCCTTAGTTATTGTGGAATTAATTTATCTGCAGTTGTCATCCGAAATTATTTCGTGATTTTAGTTATCGGTTTGTTTATTTACTTATTTAGACCCTGCCCCATTGTTGCACCCAAGTTATCGTCGTCATAATTCATAGAATTATTACATTATTTTACAATTCCTTGTTCTTAATTCTTTCGTATTTATTTACATTTTAACACAATATACGGTAGTTATTGTCGAATTAATTAATCTCCAGTGGTCGCCATAAATAATTATTTAAATCATTTTTGTCGTCGGTTTGTTTGTATTTATAATTTATTTATTATCTCATTTGTAACTTCCGTAGTAATAAATATATTATTATACTAACATCACTTTTCATTCAGTGTTAGTTGTCATTTTTCGTGTATTCTCATTTGCTTTTGTCGTTAGATTGCTAACTATCTCACAACAATGGACACTATTGCATTCCTCAACTCATTCAAAGCTGATCTTCAGAAGGCGTACAATGACTTGGTACAATATATTGACACACGAATCAGAGCGCTGAAAGAGATCAATAAGAAAACGATCGGAGGTTGGACAACAGTTAGAAATTCTCGACGTCCTTCCAACTGCTACCACCCGGTTAGACCAACGACACATGCACCACCCCAACTCTTCACTCAGAATAGGTTTAGTGTGTTAGATGACATGTCCCTGTTTCCTCCCTTACCTACTCGTTTCATTCCCTCCCGACCAGTACCCAGACCTGTTCACACACCACGCACTGGTAAGCACAGCCGCCCAATGTCACATAAGGTAATGCTATCCAGAGATGAAACCAACTCATCCATGCAGAAATCAAACGTGCTCATACTTGCTAATTCGCACGGTCATCAGATGTCCTCCGTATTGCGTGGATTGCTTCCTAGCCAGTTCTCAGTCTCCGGTTTCTTTACGCCAAACGCTCGTTTGGCTGAATTTATTCGAGAACTGGACACTTACACTAAAAAACTCACAGAGCGGGACACGGTAATCATCATAGGTGGGCAGAACGATATTTACTTGGGTGGTCATTTCAACGCGTCAGAACATCTACAAAAACTAAAAATGGCCTCCTTGCACACGAACATACTGCTCTCTAGCCTGCCTCCACGCTTCAATGTTCCACAAATAAACCACGAAATTAACCTGGCAAACATCTCCCTAAAACATCACCTGGCAGACACAAAAATCACATTTTTTGATTTGCAACCACACCTGACTGCCAAGGACTTTACCCAGCACGGTTTACACCTAAAACCGTCTGGGAAACAGCACTTCGGTTCTCTTCTAGCTTCACATTTGACCTCACATCATCATCCACCTGCCCCACTACCCACTCCTACACCTACTCCTTCACCTACCTCATCTCCTCCTCCTCCTACCTCATCTCCTCCTTCTGCTCCTACCTCATCACCATCTCCTCTTTCTATCTCGAAACCCATTTCTTCTCCTGTCCCCGTTCTTTCACATACTGCTTCCTCATCACGCACGTCCTCTTCTATTCCTCCTGCCGCCCCCATACACAGTTACAACTTGCGCTCAGGAGTACGATGTGGTATTCGAAGCTGACAATCGCGTTCGCGTGCAGTGTGCGGGTTTGATCCGGAATTAGAAGCTGTACCAAATTCAAATTCCTCTCCACAATCTAACGTCGATTCCATTTCTCGTTAGTCACAAACTCTTTGCGAAAGTAAAATAATTATATTTCATCATAATGTCCAATCCCTTTCAAACAAATTGACAGACATTAAAATTCTGGTACACGAAAGTCGATTCGATTTGCTATGCCTCACAGAGCATTGGCTTTCAACTAACAACATCAACGATACTGCTATTTCTAATTATTATTTAGCAAGTTCTTACTGTCGGCAAAATTTTAAAGGCAAAAATCCCCACGTAGGTTCGTGTATCTACGTTTGTAATGATATTTTATCTTCTCCACTGACAGGCTACGAGAACTTATGCGTAGATAGAGTGTTCTAATTTTCTGCAGTTAATCTGACCGACACCGGTATTGTTGTTTTGTGTATTTTTAGACATCCTCAATCTGATCTTGACTTTTTTTTTCGGAACTTCGAAATTGTTTTAAAACATATCACACATAAATCTACTGAATCTATCGTTATATGTGGTGATTTCAACATCGATTTCCCGAGTACATCCGAATCTGCACATTCACCAGTTAAACGATTCAAGAATCTTATCGACTCCTTCAACCTTATTACTACGATAAACGACCCCACTCGCCTCTCC
>NNCF01127278.1:257056-279823 GCA_002313205.1 Laupala kohalensis
AGCTGGGCCAAATCTGAATGAAACACTTATACAAATGAATAACAATACTTAACAGCTTTATAACTATGAGTTTTGGTAAGCTGGCGTCATTATTCTAAAAGGTATGAGCAGTTACGTATATTCCTTCTTTGTAGTCCGCCATGGTTACAGACAGTCCATGGTCTTACGTGAAGGTTTTGAAGTGTTGCGGACTCCGTCTGCTGGCAGTAGATTGTGGTGACAGGTGACGGCTGGAATTTGCAGATGGTCGAAGATATACTGAAACTTAGAAATAATTGTGAGTTTGGATGTTTTCAGTACTTCGACGTTGAATAGCGCCACACTGCCATTTGTNGTAGTGTCTTGAAGTTTGCCACGACGAAGACGCATGAGCAGAGTGACGTTGCATCACGTAAGTGTTGGCTACGACTGCTGCGTGAGCTACTACTCTGACTGCTGTGAGCTACTGCGCTTTTGAGTTGATGTGGGTTGCCCCTTATATAGTGCGTTCTGAACTTATTCCAAGGAATATTTATAACTTTTAAGGAACTTACATAATCTTCAAAGGACATGTATAACTTTTAAGGAACTTATGCATATACAGGTAGTTTACAAAGTTATTTTAGTACACGATGTTCTAGAATTTAAAGATAAGAATTCTTACGAATGTTTGGTTCGTAACATCATTTTTAACTATCGATAGTGTTAGTACTGTTTATATTTGTCGGAGCGCTAGCAGTGATTTCCATTTTATGACTTTGTCACTATAGGTGCATTCTTCCTCGTCATTTCAAATAGGATATAAGGTTTTGATCGGGACAGCGTAAGAACGGGCAGTGTTTTCATCGTATCATTTGACTCATTAGGATTATTGAAACGCCAGGTACTGAAAAATTTGAACATAGTCAAAGTAGAAGGCGAGTAAATAAATGATGTTTTAATAAAGAAAAAATTCAAAACTCGACGCGAAGAATGAGTCAGTTTGCAAGGGCCTCTTGCGCGGCAATACCGAATGGGCCAAACTGAGAATGCATAAAAAAGCATTGGTTGTTTTAGTAATGTGGATAAGGAAAACATATAGTGATAACCAAAGAGAAACAAGATACATTTTTAATGAAATTGTTCGTGATATTTGATGTCGCATGGCATGGACCATCAACAGAAATTTAAAAAAATATATATTGACATGTCTTTTAGGAAAGTTACGATAGAATGTCATACTTGAAGCCAAGAATGTGACAAGGCGAACATCAATTAGCTTACGTATTGTGTCGCTTGAGTAGTCGTTAGCCATACCATTTTTTAAAGTAGGAAATCGCAAGTTGATGTAGAGGAATTTCTGCTGGCAGTGGTAATGTTATTACACCTGAAATCACCTCAAAAATTGGAGACCATATTGAATACTATTGAAAATAATTTTTTCAATGTTCATTTCGGTAATTTCTGTTTGGTATTTTCGTTAATGGGCAATTTTAGACTGAAAATTTTACTTAAAATGTTAGCTATATGTCTCAATAACTGTAAAATCTGGAATACAGTGCAAAAAAACTTTGTTTTCACTCCGTTAAGTGATTAACCTGGAAAAATAAACTTTCATTATATTTTGAATTTAATTATACAAATCCTTCGAAATAGTGATGAAGATTGAAAATTTCAAACGAACTGATTCGTTCACATAAATATTTGGACTTCCTAATTTAGTACTCGAGCAAACATTTTATAAAAATAAATTCTTCTCAAATACTCTGTACAATTTCTTTCCATTCTCACACCTTGTAAGTCGTGATGGAGTTGAAGACATCACTATCGAGTAAATAAAAATGAAGCTAATAAATCAATTCTTTCAGGAGAAATAACCTAACGGGAGGAAGAGGTCAATGAGGAGAACATCTAAGATCATACGAATTTATTTTCCCGAGTATCAGACTGGCGGTCTTGTAAAATTATAAATTTAATTTGTGTTTCCTTGGATAATTGTAGATATTTTTTAAATAAATAAAAATTAAATGTTAAGGAGCACTTTTAGGACTTCGATTTTATGAATGTGATGTAATATATTCAAAGAATAATTGATAATTTTATATATTATAAGTCCTGCTAAGATTTTAGGGGCGGGGAGATTTTTAATTTAGGACCCCCTCACCCATTCTTCTCCTTCTTACAAACCTTCCACCATTCTTTCAATAGTAAGTCTGTATAGAAAATGAATGTCCCAAAATATTTCAGTACTTTTTTAACACAATTATAAGAAAATATTTAAATAATGTCGCTCTATGTATTACACAAACATGTCAAAACTGTTTTCAGTTGCAGTAATTTAACAACTGACAATGTATCAGAAATAATTTGAAGGCAATTAACTATCATCAATTATTTCTCCCTGTAAGACCCTTCCCCTGAGAAAAAAACATTACTTAGTTATAGTTTTTCACTACTTTTTAATTTTTATTGACTTGACATTTAAAAATTCTTATTCGTCTATCATTTTTGGGACCTGAAGTAAAGTACACCTTGTCCTTCTGTCTCGTCATTTTAAATCAGGTTAAATGTATCGAATTTAGTTACGAAAACGGTCACCACGTTGCGCTTCAAAATAATCAATATTTCCTGTTCAAATTTCTGCGGAACGAATGATCTATAAATTTGTCAAAAAAGCAGTACAAACTGCGTATAACCACGTGCAGGACAATAAACTAATTTACTCTCCGGAAGCAAGCAAGGGACCATCCCATCAATTCGGATCAAGGGCCCTACGGCAGAGGCGGATTCACAAATTTCAGCAAAAATTCCTAGATAAAATAAAAAGTTAGCTGCGAGTTATAATACTAATAAATGTCAATGTCATTTAATGTTTGTAATTTAACGCAAAAAATTTACATGTACAACTTATTATCGAACTATAGATTATTCTGAGTATAGTGTTTACAAATCATAAGAGTTGAAAAACACTAAATCCACGATTTATTACTACAATAAACTTGTCCCTAGACAAAGCCTAGAGAACCTGCATAAGAAATCCGCCACTACCCGAAGGAAAACCGGAGAAAACCCGGACCAGGATGGGGCTACAGAATTAATGTACACAACCCTGCAAAAGTTGAGTACACACAAAACTGAATTAATATGAGCCATAAGAGAACACAATCATGCAAGAAAATAGTATTTGAAATTGTTATAAGTTATTTAAAAAGTACTACAGCAATGGCGTGATAAATTACAAGACGGATTTAACTTTTATTAAAATCAATAAATTCTTTTACATTGTAGAAGCACTGGTGCAGGAGGTAGTTTTTAACCGCGGACTTGAAGAGATTCAATTTCATAATACTTTTATATTCTTGGGCAGGGAATTATATAGAACGATTCCCGAATGATGCGGTCCTTTCTGGCAAAGAGTGGTTGACACTCTATGCCGATGAATATTATTACTATTGCGAGTATTGTGTTCGTGAACGAGAATGTTTCGTACGAAGCAAGGGTGACACTTCAGTAATTCGGTCTTAACAAACAAGACCATTTCATAAATATAAATGCAGGGAAGTGTTAAGATATTTAATTCCTTGAATAAAGGTTTACAAGAATTTCGGGGGTGAGATCCTACTCTGAATTCTGAAAGTTTGAATGCTCTGACCGGAATTGCCCCAGAAGGTAATGCCGTACCGTAAATGGGAGGAAACGTTTGCAAAATATACGCAACGGGAAATACTTGGATCAACTACGTTAACTAAGATTTGGAATGTGTAACACAATTCGCTTCACTGGGAATTAATATTGTCGACGTGACAATTCCATTTGAGGTTGTCTTGAATATGGAGACCTATAAATTTTGTATTCGTAACAGTTTTTAATTGTGTTCGGTTTCAAGAAAGAGAAACCTGTGGTAAATATTTTGTATTACTATTGTGAAATGACATAGACACTGTTTTGTCAGTGTTTTCAATGAGACGATTTGCATGGAACCAAGTCGAAAGGTTAGACAAAACGTTTTTAGCATTTGCGTGCTTACACAGTAAATTAGTGTCATCAGCAAAAATAATCATTTTGAAATCTGATGTGGATTATGACATGTCGTTCACATACAATAAAAAGAGCGTAGGACCCAGAATTGAACCTTGGGGTACTCCGCAAGTAAGTGGCTTTGTTTCTGAAAGACAACGCTAAAGTATTTTATTTTTAGTATAGGATATTTCTACCTGCTGGTATCTATCTTTTTAATAGGAAATTAGCCATTAACGTGTAAGTCCACGAATGCCTAAAGAATGCAATTTGGAAAGGAGAATTTCGTGATCGATGACATCGAATGCTTTGAATAAGTCAAGAAAAACACCCTGAGGATTTTCTCCACTGTGAAGAGATGTGGTAATATCGTTTAAGAAAGAAAATATGGCGCTTGTAGTGGAAAAGGATTTCCTAAAACCGTGTTGATCGTCAGAGAGAACCTAGAAGACGCTTATAAAACAATTTTTCTAGGAAATTTTGGGAAACTGGGTGGTAGAGACATTGGTCGGTAATTTCCAATATTAAGTTTGTTTCCTTTCTTGTGTGAAGGTTTCACTTTACCTCTCTTAAAT
Organism: Laupala kohalensis; assembly: GCA_002313205.1. Lineage (NCBI taxonomy): Eukaryota > Metazoa > Arthropoda > Insecta > Orthoptera > Trigonidiidae > Laupala > Laupala kohalensis. The sequence continues at coordinate 261,607 of NNCF01127278.1, forward strand.
ATGTTGGGAAACACCCCTTCCGATAAAGAACTATTAAAAATATTTATGAGTGGATTTAATATAGCATGGGACGAAAATTTAACAATAAATTCGGATAAATCATATATACCTGTTTAAAATTTGTTTTTTAATGAGTTGATGATTCTCATGACTTCACTGGCGTTAGTTTCGGAAGTGAACATAGCATTGGGTACGTGGGTGGATATAATTGGAGGACATTGATTTGAGTATATTGAGTTCGTTATTTTACCAACTTCTGAGAAATGAGAATTAAACAAATTTGCGATGTCCTGAGGATTTGATACGATTTTTTTTCGACGAAGTATTTTATCTGCCGTTGACAGAACTATAGGAACATGGCAAAAGTGAGTGCACTATTTTGAATGGAATGGGACACATTCAAACGCGGTGGAAGAGCATCTATGGATTTTAAGTATTCCAGCATGTAGTGAGGGAATAAGTCAGTGCACGACGCAACGTTTTCTACGACAGTTCCAAACTGCGTGATGGGCGGAGAATAATGTCCATCGTCGTCGAAATGAGGCTTGGAAGTCGACGAATGGGGGTGGAGTGGTGGTGGGGGTGAGCTATAGCAACAGCAACGCTGATTGTGTCGCTGGGACTGCCTGCGACGCAGTGCAACGTCGCGAAAAGGCCATCAACAGGGTAAACAGCGTAGCCCCATATAGCTCTGCTTCTCCCTGCGCGGACAGGTATACTAGCGGGTCCCGAGAAAACGCTCCGAACTTCATTCTTAATCTCCGTGTGTCGAGATATACGCCTACACTCACATGGAAGGGACTATATTTCTGTTTAAGGATACTTATATAAAATTGTCTACTCTGAAAAGAAGTGTTCTTTGGCACATCTATGTTGCTTCCATCACGATTGTTACACTAGACATGATTCTTCTAGACTCGAAACTGACTACAGTTCCTACGTACACAGAGCATCAATGGGGTCTCATATAATGAAGCATCAACTAAAATTTGTGTTTTCTGTGTTTTCAAAATCATTGAATTATCTTAGTCTTTGAATTATACTTAATGGATATCTGGGATTTATTATACGACCACCTTGTACTTTCTACCGAAACAGAAAGTTCAGAATAATTCCTTACCTGAAAACGATTGGTCTATAATCGCTGGAGATGTTAATTCTAGAAAGAATATTGAAGATCTTGTAAATATCTCTTTCTATGTGTAAAGAGGTGACATTATGCAATTACTTTCTTTCTTTTCGATGGGAAGTATATTGTAGTTACGCTGGCCTAATGGCGACTGGACAGGTTTGAAACCCCTGACCTTCTGTATGTAAAAAGACCCTTGCTGCCATCTTGTCCCAATCCTGTTCAACAGATTCACATGGTGAACCAAGATTGAATCGAGTGTTGTTCCCGTCACTGTTCCCATCATTCCGAAGTTACTACAATACGAAAATATGGTTTTTTTCTTCAAAGAGTGGAGATCCCGGTTTGCATTCTAAGTCCATGTTTTGTGGAAAGACACTGTATCTGATTTCTGTAATAAGGGATAATATAGCTTATTAATAAGAGTGCTATATTATATTTCTTTTCGACATTCACGATTTTATTTTAGAGAGCGCACTTCGACCAAATGCAATGACACAGTGTCATCCCTGTAATATTGGCGCGCAGTGTGGAAATAACGTCTCCGATGCTAAGCTTTGCTGCAGTTCTTTTGGTGGATGCTTTAGAAGCAAACCATGTGACGGGGTGCACCGAATTCTCACGTGCTAATTGGCTGAAGTAGAGAACGTGATCGTAATTTCAGGGTTCCGGGTGTTTCGTTTAAATATATATGTTCCTTTCTTTTCCTAAGACTTGTCATGGATTGTTGTTTCAGCGTGAGAATAGAACATAGTAAAAACACGGCACTATACACGAATTTAATGGAAATAACAAATGTGCATTTACATTGAAAACTTAGCATACTTTCTCCTAGCTACTACGACGAACTACTTTCCTGTACATCCTTCTGTTTCATTAAGGATACTCTGAAAGCAGCTGTCAAATTTCAAAATTTGAACATGATGTGACTTAAAAATTTGGCATAGTGTTGGATGTTTGCTTTCAGAGTTCTGATGTATAAATTATTTGAAAAATATAACTATTTCGACCAGCATTATTTGCGTGGGATGTAAGATTTCAGAAACTGTCCAGTATTACAGTAACCGTACTTAGAAGAAGTATTTCCTTCCTATACACAGAACTTCGATCTTCACTCACTCTTTTTTCGTTTCAGCTGCCCGAGAGTGGAATCTGTCTCCGGAGAGCGTCATATCATTGTCGAGTCCTAGGACGTTCGGAGAGACATGTGCAAAAGTTTATTTCTTTCTAATTTTTTATATTATCATTTTCAGTGATATTATGTGATTTCTTTTATATGTTTGTTTTATGGTTTTACGTATTTTAATCTCTTATGTGTTATGTACGATTATTTTTGTCCCTTCTATTATTTTATTGTATTTTCATGTTTATACTTATTTCATTGCATTGGTATGAATATGATTGTTGGTTGGGTGTAAGAGAGGGCCTAGTGGCCTTAACCCTGCCAACCAAAATAAAATAGTATTATTATGCATGTTTATCGCAGCTAATACTGGTATCTTTCTTCCAATCGGGAATTAACCACATTCCTCGGGTTGAATATAATCCATATAGCAGCTAGATTACTTTTTTCTGGATATGGGCAGTTCCCAACAGTACCATTTTTTAATTTAATTTAGATTTCCTGGTATTTTCTGAATATATTGCTCTATTGTTTTATTGATAGTTCCTAATCCCCTATTACCACTGGTATGATATCTGTTTTTATTTTCCACATTCCCTGAATTTCTGTTTTTAAGTCTGTGTTTTATTATTTTTTCAGCTTCTTTTTTAGGTGTTCATATATTTGGGCACTGCTATATCAATTAATCGACAAGTTTTGTCTCTATTGTTTTACACTATAATATCAGGTTTGTTAGCAGCTACTGATCTATCAGTTACTACTTGCTGGTTCCAAATGACAGTTATCTACTTGCTGGTTCCGAATGACAGTTATTTATTATTATTATTATTTAGATTTTGCTGTCTAAATAATTTTTAGGACTTATTCAGTATTCTTTACGCATTATTGTAGATTTTTTCCATTCAAACTCTCAATCTCTTCAAACTTTAATTATTTCCCATCAATACATCTTCACTCGCTCTAAAGATTGGTATCATGGTTTGAACGGTGTTTTTATGAAGCTCAAGTACGGGATCACTTCACACTTTTGCTTGGGGTCTACACAGGAATGCAAGTAACTCTTGGATTATTTTCCCTTCAACTATCCGTCTCGATATGCAATCATTCCAATTCTACCTTTATCACTTCATTAAATTTTGAAGTTTAACACTAGGTCGCGTTTTCCTTTGCAAAATTCGCATTCTCCGCATGCTAATTCTAAATATGAATTTTTTTGGCTAAACCTTTGAATTTCTTAGAACTTTCTTTGTAACTTTTTTACAGGCGCTTGATATCTTATTTTCCGTATATTTTATCTTTTCTGTATCAGTGAAGACCACCTTAGTAACGAAAAGTGGTAAATGATCGCAGGCTTATCTTCGTCGATCGTAAAATTTTTATTCATCTCTACATAGAATGATAATTCTAGGTTCACTATTTTCCTCGGTTCACTCAGCCGCATTTTTTCCTCATTATCAATGAACGTTTAATGCCACTTTTGATCACTCATGTCAACCAGCATTTCCATCTTTGTAACGATCCCTTTGTGCAACTTTTTCTCTTCGTGCGTCCTTCAGTCGCCGTAAAAATATTGCTTCACTCAGTTCATCTACATCTTTCGACGCAGTTGCCAAATAAAATATCTGTATTTTCCTGTCAACAGCGTCTTTAAAGTTTTTTGTTGCTTGTGGCAGTTAAGTCTCCTTGCTATTCCGTCGGTGTCATCTTTTCTTGTCATGTTTCTTTAAGTAACTCCTCGAGGATTTCTCTCAGCTCCGTTCTTCCATATTTCATGAAGTGCATGTTGACTCCGTCGGCTACAGGGCTTTTCGTGTTATTCTGCATTCTTCAGAGTTATTTTTGTTCCACCAAACACTTCTGGGTAGTTGGATCTTCTCTGTTGGTTACTTACGCATGGTTCTACTCGATATAGAGCTTACTTCCTTTCTCGTGGATACTTCAATGGTGTAGATTACGTTTTATGAACACTGTATCTGGAATTCATTTTAACTTAGTAGCGTTTCTCGTACTTGTAACTCATAATTTTAAGAATTAAATAAGGAAAACACTCTTTTCGTTTTAAATTTTTAGGAATCTTTGGAAGAGTGGTTTTTTAAGATCGTCTCCAAAATTTTCTTTTTTCTCTTCCTTTCTACCGGAAGAAAATACCAAATAATAGCACATTCCTCACACATTATGTTCAAAATTTTTAAATCGATGAATTAACTACACTCGTAACATGTAGTTTACCTATAATAGAACTCAATTTGAATTAGAGTGAATTATCCATTCATATGATTTGTTTCTATATAGAGGTCTAGAGGTAAAGGTGACCAGAAGAAACAGTGAATACAGTATTTTAAAAGCTAGTGCAATCTGAGAGTAAAGTTTCCAAAGACCGTGGATGGGTAGGTTGGGATTAACCCTGCCTAATTTTATTCAAGCAAAAACAACTTCACAGAGAACTATAAACGAATGGTTAATTATATTTTTCAAGAGAAAAATTTGTCTAGTTTGTATTCGTTTCTGTGTAAAGTAATACAATATCACTTTGAATCGAGAAGTATGATAAACCTCGTACGTCATCCCTTCAATCGACTGAAAGATTTTATTTATGACCCCTGATCCTTTCTTAAACCTAATGGCATCTGTTAATGTCTTTTCAATTTTATTTTTCCGAACAATCCTGTCGAGTGCACTGAAGTATATTACTTTCTGTTTAAGATCCTGATGATAGTTACCACAGGAAGAAACGTATTCAAGGTGAAACCCCTTACTGGACATACTACATTAGAAGTTGCAGCAAACTCAGAAGACAAACAAAGTGTAATGGAGGAAGAACTGTATGTGGTGTTTTCATTGTACAATACATGGACGCTAGGTAGCATACCGTGTGAAATGGGAAGGATACAGCGAGGAAAGATAACTGACGAAAAGGACTACAGAGGAGGTAGAATGAAAGCAAATATATGTGCCAAGAAGATGAAAGTTGTTAAAAAAACTGACATGTTACATGAAAAATTCAGAAGAGCAACAAGTGGAGTAGTCTCTTAGAGGCTTCCTGTGTAATTTGGTACCCGAAAACATTGTGATAGCAATGAATGCTTTCCCTGTGGGGAGGCTTAACAAAAAATATTCCCATATGGTTGTTCAATTTCTACAAACACTTTTGTTTTAGGAAGTAATTGAAGGGTTTTCTTTTCTGCCCACGATTAACTGAGTTAACTGTGTTATGTGTTTGAATTATGTCTTAGTTAGTTTTTACTAGATTATCGTGTTTATTTATTTTTTCTTTTGGGGGGGGGCTTTAGGGCTCGCAAACATGGAGGTGAGTATAGATCCTAAACTAGATTGATATGTATATTATAAAACAGCTGTTTACAATATGTGTTATTTGAATAGTTATCTTTCTGAGTGATTAACATGTAAGTGATACATTTTCTGTTTAATAAGGTGTACACATAAATTATTAGATTTTTTAAATTTTTAATAGATTGATATGTAAATGTAAAAAAATGCTGGTTAAAATGTGTTACTTTAATTGTTCTTCTTCATCTTGATAGGTTCTACAAAATTTTTCTTGATGTTTTGGTCTGCTCCACGACAGCTTTTCATTTCTTTCAGTCTTGCACTAATACGGGCTAATTCTTGAATCCGACTTCTTTGTGTTATTCAATATGTCTTCCCTTCCTTCATCTTATCTTTGGTCTTCGTCTCCTCTTTGTTGATGTCTTCTGATATCATTTTCTTTGAGAGTCCACGTTTCTGCCGCATAAGTTACTATGGGTTTGTGACAGCTTGGAAAAGGCTAAGCTTTGTTCTCGTTGAAAGCAGCTTACTCCTGGATAGTTCCACATTAGCATAGTAAGCTCTAAGCAATTCTCTCGGAAATTTCTTCTTCGATGGAATTACTTTCATTTAAAATTGAACTCAATTATTTAAAGGACCGACTGATTGGTACTTCTCATTGTCAAATGTTTCATTTTGTGAGATAGTTTCACCTCTTTTACATTTCATGTACTTGGCTTTTCCTTTATTTATTTGTAATCCAAATGATAATAATTGTTCCTTCGGGAGTTTCAAAACTTCTTCTTATGCATTTAGGTCCGCGCTGTCAGTACAACATCGTCTGCCTAGGCGACACGTTGTTTTAATCTGGTTGTTATATTTCCTTTAATGTCTATGGACCTTAATATTACATCTAAGGCAATATTGAATAATTTTGCAGACAGTGGGTCTCCTTGTTTAACTCCATATGCCGTTGAGAATTCGTCTTTCATTTTGTTGTTAATATTGACTTTCGCCTTGATATTATATAGAATTAGCTGTATCAATATTCTCAATGTTGCTGGTACTTTGTATTTTACCCGGTGTTTGAATACTGTATTTCTTAGAAGTGAATCAAAGGCTCAGATATAATAAATAAACATATTGTGTAATTCGATTTCATGTTCATTACAATTTTCATAGATTTGTAGCGTTGCAAATATGCTGTCAATTGTTGATCTATTCTTTTGAAATCCTGCTTTATTTTTACTGAGCTTGTCTTCAACTATGTCAACTAGCCTCCTATTGTCAAGACCAGCAAAAATTTTGTATGTGATGTTTAGCAACGATATCGGTCTGTAATCCATCTCCAACACCCAAATTGTCTGCTTCCGTAGTTCTCTGTAGTATCTCTGTACTTGAAACCTTGTATTACATATTTATTAAAGTTTCTGCTCCTTTGAGCATTGCTCAGTGAATTACTGTATTTTCTGTTTCTCTTTTCCAGAATATTCTGGGAAATCTAACCTTGTATTGTATTGTAGTATCGCACTACTTGTAACTTTGTATTATAATAAGTAGTTTCTGCTTTTTTTAGTATTGTCAGTGAATTACTTTCTATAGGATTTCATTTTTCTAGAAAATTTTGTAAAATCTTTTCTCGTACTATCTCACTACTTGTAACTTTAATTCCTGTTTTTATAGAGTGGTTTTGTTGTATTTAATATTGTATCACTTTGTCTATATTTTCTGCGCTCTCAACTTCTGGTTGGGAAATTCTTTTACCTTTCTGTTTAGTAGAACTGTTTTCCTCTAGAAGTAATTAATTTTCTGTTTTGTAACCTTGGTGTAGTAATTGAATAATAACTAAATTTATGTATTGGAATCTTCTAGAAAGTATGGCTCTTGTGGTATTAGAACCTTTTGCAGGTCTTTTCTTGTAGAAACTTGGTTTGTTTTACTTATTTCATCTCTTGCATTAATCTTACATATCGTTACCTGAATCATACCTCTGTCTAAAATTAACTCATTGACCTGTGGTAATACTAGAAATTGAAATTGCAGTTTCAAGAATTTTTCAGATTATTTGAGCTCAAAATATCCCCATTGTGCAACAACTGCTAAACATTTTCAGAACAACTTTAAGAGGCAAGTCATAGAGCTTAATTATTTTCTCTTGTATTTGGAAAAAATAGTAGAAAATATTTAAAAAGTAATTTCTTTTAAGGTGAGGTGATCTGGCAGTGAACTTGCAGTAACGTGAGCGATGAGGTGCATACAGTTTTGAGGTCAACCATTTTCCATTGTTGAACTGTATTTCAGGTATAATAATAAGATGATATAGTATTGAGTATTACATTACTCTTAAGTATCTAGTTCTGCTAGTCTTCAGGTACTGTGTTCCCTATCTTTTTTTTTTGGTGGGGCTTTAGGGCTCGTCAACATCGAAGGTCATTAGAGCCCAGTGTGTTCCCTATCATTACTGCCTTTCCCTTATCTAGGAAATGCTTCTTATGCCATTTATTCAAACTGCTTTCATTCCCTCAGAACTTGTGAAAGTTATTTTTATAACTCAATCTTTTAAAAATTTGGGAAGGGAGTGATTGTTTGTCCGTGTATTTGCAACAAATGATGTTTTATAATGGCAGCTTTTATGATTCATTCTGATCATTTTTCACTCTCAGAGTTTTCTCAATACGGTATATAATTATTTGGTATCCCAGGTTGTAAAAAATTAATTCTCTTGTTTATCTTAATAGGAATAGAAGTAAAGTCCTATTGTAATGAAATGTTCACTTAGATCATTTGTGTGAACAGTTCTGTATAATTTCTTAATTTTTCCAAAAATAATTCCCCTTAATTATGCTGCATAAATTTGCATGCCACGAATGCTAGGTTTGCCATGCTGCTATTTGTGCGTGGTTACTGTGCATTTCTGGTTAAGATAAAAATTGGTGAAATCGTGCTTTCAGAGCAAGTCTTAATATCAAGACGCTCTACGTAAATTCAGATAAGGTAGCATTAATTTAACACTTGCGTTTTCTCATTCCAGAGCATCATGCAGAGTACAAAAGTTCCGTCTTGTTTGGATAATATGTAATATAATAATGTGAATTCATTAGTTTGCATATTCCTTGCATACGTTATCACACCATTATCATAGTCAAATGCAAAATTCCTTCAGCACAATGTTATTATTATTATTATTCATACTAGAAATATTTATGTCTCTACTTTACCTAGACATAGTTGTATACGTTATATCTGCAGCCTCATTCACGCTGAACTGTTTCTGTAGTTTCCTCTGGGATACAACTGGGAATTGATAGAATAGTCCCTTACTTGCTTATTATCCTCCATGTGGTCATACAGTTTTGAACTGTTTTTTGTTAGTAACTTAAAGTGAAATATTTTGCAAATTCTAATTTTGTATTGAGTGATTTTTTGGAAAGATAATTCCATTCTTATTTCCAAAAACATAAATTACTACACTGCTCTAAGGATGTTTAAAGGCAAGAACTATCGAAAATTGTAAATTTCTTCCAGGTATGGCGGAATGCTGTGTCAGCGGTTGTATCAAAACGAAGACGTTTGTTCCTGAGATAAGATTATTTATTACTCCACGGAAAGATCCGAAGCGGTTAGTACTACATGAAATTTGGCATAATATATAAAAGAAAAGGAATATGATACATTAAAAATGAGTGCTATATTAATGTTTATGTTGCTGACTTGGACAATGGCTTACCTTTATAGGAAGACATGATCTGCTACATGTAGATCTTTCAGCCAAAAAGCAGTTTGTTTGCTCGGATCATTTTTCAGAGATTCAGTATTCAAGTACCGTAAAAACTCGGTTGAGTAAATTATCTATGCCAGATGTACAGCCTCAGCGCAGTGAAGCTTCCAGTAAGTGTTAATTATTAAATTAATAATTCATGCAATATCGTATTTGTTTGAGTTGATGAATTGTTATTTGCAGTGATTGGTATGCAAGAGGATTCCAATGCTTTTCCTGCGGTACCAATGCCTCTTTCTCCTGAAGTACCAATGCCTGCTTCTCCAGCATCGATGGCCATATCTCCCGAAAGAATAATAAGAGTAACTCCTCGAACGCAAAAAATTAGAAATCTTAGAGTTAAATTAAGAAGAGAGCGAGCTAGAGGTAGGATTATTCGTCATTTAACCTGTAAGAAGTTGCATGATGAGAAAATTAAATTTCTAAGGAGCGAGGTTCGTCCATTTGTATATGTTAAATGGATTAGTTAAAAGATCACACAAAAATCCTTTACTCTTCAAGAGATGTAAATGGAGTTGCCAAATGAAGTTACAAGCTTTAAATATTTATTTACAAAGCCCTCGTGCTTACTCAATATTAAGAAGAATACCTCATTTTCCTTTTAAAATCACATTACTTAGATTGTTAAAGAAATATCATGTGGATGTTGCAGATCTATTGTGGAGATTAGTGAGTTACTAGACCGATGCATACTGTGAAATTTATTCGCCGGTCTGTTGCGTGTATCCGTGCGTTACAGTGCATATGTCTCTGTAGTTCTATCTAGTGCCCCGGTGTAATACTTTCTTTTGTGCAAACATATTGAATCGAGGCTTAATTGAAGCGTTCAACTCGAAAAACCTTGTTTGACCTTTTCGCAAAGAAACAGAAGTTGGTAGCAACAAGTGATACTGAACCATGCGACACCGCCGTCGTCGTAGATGCTGTTTCCACGTTTAGTTCTGTAGAGTCTGTTTCATTAAATACTGAAACAGAAGTTTCAACTACCTGCGTGTCCAGCGTGACTAATATTTACAGTCAGTTTCAGCACAGATATCCACTTCATGGTAAACAAGCAGCATTAGAATTTTTCAAAGATGGTCCATTTCAACCTACACTCAACGAATATCCAGAAACAAAAGGAAAAAAGTTCAGGAGCTCGTGGTTCGCAGAATATAAGTGGCTATAATATAGTATTTCTGGAGACAAAGCATTTTGTTTCCCTTGTCGATTATTTGGAACCACAGGTTGCTATGATGAGACATTTATTTCAAAGGGGTTCAAAAACTGGAAAAAATCCGTCCAGCGCTTTAAAGAAGATAAAAGATCCTCATTTCTCCTTAATGCTTTGCAACGCTGGCACGAGGGACTAAAATCCAAGGAAAGTATTGTGAGTAAGATATCTACCCAATATCACGAAGAAGTCAATAAAAATCGCGATAATTTGAAAATTCCCTTTCAGACTTCGCTTTTCCTGGCAAGGCAAGATTTAGCGCTAAGAGAACACAGAGAAAATGAGAGTTCAGCTAACAACGGTAATTATGTGGGATTATTAAAGCAGAGATCAACTGATAATGCGCTATTGAAAAACATGTTTTTAGATAGAGAAAAGTTTTTTAATTATGTTCAAGCGTGCTGTTCAACAGCATCTAGTAGACATAATACTTAATTAAAGTTACGGACCCAAACACTGGTGGTGAAGCTCACGGTTTGATAATGTGTATTAGTAAGTTTGAGTTCGTTTTCTCATGAAATGTCATGAAACGTGTGTTCGAAAAGACGAACATTCTTTTAAAATAGTTACAAAATCATGATGTATCAGTTTACGAAGTAGTTGATATTGCCAATAGAACAATAAGGTCTTTAGCTCATTATAGAAATGAATGAATTCAAGAAACTTTGGTCTGAAGCACTTACCTTTTGTGAAACTCAGTTTCGAATGCCCTACTGTTACGCAGAAAATTGCCGCAAGCGGAAAGTCACGCAGAAAATTGGCGGAAGAGATTTTCACCCCAATTATGATTCACCTCAATACTTTTGGTCAAGAACATTTTACTACCCTCTACTAGACACCCTCTCTGAGAACAGCAAGTCGCGTTTTGAAAAAAATCATCTGATTTTACTGTGCCATATAGAAACATTACTGACTACTTCAATGAAGAACAATAAGGTTTGTATTGACATTATCAAAGATGCTTGCTCAGCTGTGAGTGAAGCATTTGGTATTGACAGTGAAACTTTATCTGCAGAAATTGATGTGTTCTCTCGAAAAGATTCTGAAGAAACAGATCATAAATTTACAATCAGAATGTATTTCCAAACCTTTTCTAGCTTTTGAGATTATTTTTAACTGTCCCTGTATCCACTGCATCGGCAGAACAATCTTTCAGTGCCTTGAAAAGAGTGAAATATTATTTGAGGAATACAAAGTTTCAAGAACGTCTATCGCACTTGTCAATGTTGACCCTTGAAAAAATGAACCTCAACTTGGATGGCTGTGTGGAAGTGTACGCCAGGTGAAGGCACTTAACCTTGTTTTAAAACTGTAAGTAAATAAATGACAATAAGATGCTTATTTTCTACATTTAGTTTTTATATCTAACACAATATTTATTTTTCCTTGCGTATTGCGTAATGTAATAGTGTACGACCGCCTTGAGTGAACTCACGTATTTGACTTCGCCTAATTATCATTTTTTGTTTTTATTTTAAGCAAGCAATTCCTTTGAAAGTTATGTTCTTTAGTACTACACAAAACGTGAGCACTGTTATTAACGCAGATAAGTTGGTAAACGAGTAACTAGTACCTCAATGCAAATTCCAATGAAGTATAAAAATCTTACCGTATTAAATCTAAATTTGAAAATTTTGTTGTTTTTATTTTTCATGTGCTGATTTATGTAACCATGTTTACATCATAAGATACATTACATGACTATTTTCTCGTATATTCAGTGTTCTTTTTCTGCCACCTGATGTTTTTGAGTCTATTCCGCTACATTTTCAGTGTTTCTTTAATCTCATATATACCATTAAAGGAGCGAAATACCTCTTATCTTTCTTTAAAATCTATCATGCTATGTGATATCAAGTATCACCTGTAGTCCCGGTTCACCGGTACTTGTCGGTATTATATTCCCCCCCCCCACACACACACACACACACTTTTGACTCCCAATCGTCGCCACAGATTCTGTTGGTGCATTAATTTTAAGTTTATCGCCTCGTGGGGCACTACCTGCCTGCCATTGTTGGAGACACAGCTGCCTGTATTGGTCACGTAAATCGAACCTTTGACTCTTTGAATGGGCACAAGTTTCACAGTCTAAGACCACTAAGTAGGCATGTGAAGGCAGATTCAAATCATGAGCAAGAGTATGATAATTTAATTTCCTTCTTTAAATCTGTTACGTATTTAAATGAAGAGTGCAAAAAGTAACAGAACCACCTGTGAAAGGTTGGATCCAAAATTTGCATGGTGCAAAACTTTTGAGGGAGACTTTATTTCAAAGTGACATAAAATCGTTTCTCATAGGTCGGATAAATCATGAATGTATTGATCTCATTTTATCGTTATTAGAGGAAGAGGTGGAAGTAGTACTCACCCTTCCTGCCACGAATTTAGGTATACCTACCGAGCGGTTTACTTACAAAATATGTTAAATTGTAGGGATGATAGTGATACTGCTTTACTTTCAGATATTTCATCAAATGTGTTAGTTAGGGAAAGTGGAATTGGGAAAAATACTGTGGAGAAATGGCACATTTCTTCATTAGCGTCTACCAGAAAAAGCAGAAATTTAGGAATTAAATTTATATCAGTAAATTTTAATTGTGATACATCCCAGTTTATCACTAATAATGTAGTTTACTATGCTGCTAGATATTTAGGTAGGACAAATATATTTAATTAATGTTTATATTGTGATATTTCATTGTATGATAAAGATAAAGTTTTGCCGGAAGGTATTGTGTTTCTTCTATTCCAAGAGTTTGATGAAACTTTAAGATTATCGTACTATAGTGTTAGCCTCTTTGAGTGTGTAAAGAAAATGGTTACCATTTTTGATGAAATTTTTAATTACGTGAATTTTGAGTTTATGAAAAGCTGTAAAAAAGATTGTGCGTCCTATTTAATTTCAGTGTTCATTCGGATGATGATACATGATAGATTAAGACGTGTTAATAATTGTCATATCAAATGAAGTATCTCTCGTCTGTGTTCTTCTAATAAAGATCCGGAGAGTAGAGAGAGTAATACAATTTTGGCCTCCCTCCTTTATGATGGAGAATTTCCAAAAGTCTCTGGTATTTTAGTCCTAGGATTACTGTCAAGAGGTAATTGGAGACCGATTGTCTACCTGTATAAGCAGGCCCCCCTCAGTCTGTTATCACAGATATCAGTCAGAGGTAGCACGGATGAGAGATGCACAAACTAAATAGTTTAGTTTGCGTGCAAGGGTGTATGATATTGGAAGGTGTAATGGTATATGATACTGTTTGGTGTAATGGTATATGGTATTGTAAGGTGTTGGGGTGTTTGGTTTTGAAAGGTGCTGGGGTAAATGGTGTTGTGTGATGCTATTGTAAGGAAATTTCTATATTATGTAATATTTTTGTATTGTAATTTGTATTCATTGTGAAAATATTTTATGTTTCTTTTAGTTTCTCAGAGAACGTAAAGCAAATGCTGAGAGTTATATTAACTTCGCCCCTTCCTTTTATGTCGCCTGTATTTATTCAGTTGTAATTTATTGTTTGTCAAATGGTCTTGTAATAAACAAAAGTAACAGTGTTATAAACAAGTTATTTAATTGTGATTTATTATCTGTTTCTCAATTGCAACTTACTTTATTAATTTTTTTTCCAGTTAAGCTTGTGTATCATACACATACAGGAATACTTGAGAAAATTTAAGAACTCATCCATAACGATTCTAGATTCAGGAGTCGCGTAATTATCGGAGGAGACCTAAACTTTTCATAAGTGAGATGGGAATAAAAGTCGACACGAGGGGTGATACATGTTATGGGGCGTGATACATGGAGGGCTGATACGTGGTATGGGAAGGGGGGTTAGCACTCGTAACACCAGCGTCGACTAGAGGAGAAACTTTTCTGGTTGTTTTCCTCGTTTAGCTCAATGGCTTATTTCTCTCTTCCGCGGAAATTCCAAGTGTAAGTGACCACAAAGTAGTTCTACTAGAATTACAAGTTGTAACTCACTGAAAACAAAATTCCACAGTGACTAGAAAAATATTTCAATATGGGAAAACGAACATAGAGAATTTTTATATTTTATTTACTATAAGTGGTCTTTAGAAGGGAGAACATTGGAGAAATATTGAGAAACTTCAATGTGTTAATCATGCTCGCGACAAAATTATTCGTTCCCATCAAAACAATCAAATTGAACTCAGATCCAGAAAATTACACACAAAAATTAGAAAACTCAAAAGAAAAGCTAGATGGGTTGGGGTACAACGCAAGGCAAACGTAACAATAAATAGTAAATTCAAAAATTCAATTCTTAGCTCGTAATAAATTTCTTCGTGGTATTTAGGCAGAGAAAAGGACGGTAAACAGAGGTTTTACCAAAATGTCCGAAACCTGAGAGGAAGGAAAGAAGTGCTTTTCTTGAAAGATCCAGAAAAATGCAGAAGTATACGAACCTAAAGAGAAAGTTTCTTTATTTAATAAATACTTCAGGGTGTGGTGAAAATTCTGGTGTTACAACAATTGAATGTAACTTTGAACATAGTTTATTTCGAGTCAGGGCGTGTCATATCAGAAAACGTCTAAAATACTTAAAGGATAAAAAATCAGTCGGTTCAGACAGGGTTACCACAGATATTTTTAAGTTGGGGGGGAAGCAATATTGCCATATCTAACTTTCTTTTTGAAATCTCAAATAAGAATACTCAAATATCACAAGATTGGAAGAATGCGATCATAGTTCCGATACACAAATCAGTTAGTAAATCTTCACTATCGAACTACAGATCATTGAACTTACACCAGTTGTGTGCAAGGTAATGGAACACTTAACAGCAAATTATTTAAGAGAAGAGTGGAGTAAAACGGCGCTTTTACGTGACAAACATCATGGGTTCCAACGTGGGTACTCGTGCGAAAACCAAATAATATCGATATGTTAGGACATCGCAGATGTGTTAGACAAGAGTCAGAGCACAGACGCAGTCGTCATAGATTTTTCAAAAGCGCTTGATTTAGTAACTCAGATTTATTAATTCAGAAAATATAAAATACCGACATTGATAGAACGGTGGTAGAGTGGATCGGCGAATTTCTACATTATCGGAAGCAAAGAGTTTGGGTTTCGGAAATATTATCGGATGAAGTAGACGTCTCATCACGAGTGGCACAAGACAGAGTTCTTGAACCTTTGCTATTTATAGCATGTATTAAAGTTCAAAATAAGTTCAAATATTAGATTATTCGCGGATGACTGTATAATTTACCGAACAATATAAAAACCGGAAGACGCGGTAACATTACAACGAGAGCTAGATGAACTCCACAAATGAGTAATCAATTGAAAATCAATTCAGAGAAGAGCAAAACTTTGTTTCTCACGTACCCACTTAAAGCAAAGTTGGTCCTAAGGAATCAGTTCATATCTAATATCAGAAGTAAATTCACGCAAGTATTTGGGTGTCATGTTTAAGAATAATTTAGAGTGGTCTGCTCGAGTTGACAGTGTTGCACAAAAAGCTTGGAAGTCTCTAAATATCATTTAAGGAATTTTAAAGAAAGGCAGTAATCCGACGACAAGAGAATTAGCATGCAACCCTTGTTCGGTCTTTACTGGAATATGAATCGGCAGGATGGGATCCATACAGAAAATATCAAATAGAAGAATTAGAAAAAAATCAGAAAAAAGCGATTTAATTCATAAATATGGGTAATAATGCGAATAATTACATAAAAATAGAACCTCTCCAAATTCGTAAAAAAAGTGCGCAACTGGGGTGTTTATTCAATATACTTGAAAATGAACCAGCGTGGCGGGATGTTGAAGCGCGATTAGAAAAACCAACGATTGGGTTGGAAAGATCACTTTTTCAAAATTCAGGAAAAGAATCTAAAAAACAGACATAGGAAAGTGCTCGTTTCTCAATAGATCAATGAAGAACTGGAACAATTTACCTGCGGGTGTCGTGGGAGCGCTATCAGGCTCAACAACCTTTCTTAAATTAAAAAAATCTGAGAAAGGGGAGAAAATTAAAAATTAATTTCAGAGTTTTTAATTTTTATTTTTTTAAATTTTCCATGTATTCACCAGATGAATGTCTTCCCCAATCAGGTATTTTCTTGTGCGTGTATATGAATGTTATGATCTTTTTAATTTATGTGTAACATTTATTTTATGTTCTCTGTGTATTTTATTTGTAAAATTTTATTTCTGTTATGTGATTGTACCTATTCTATTCATGATTTTTCATCTCACTTTTTATTTCAATGCGATTGCTCGATTGATATATGATTTTCTTGTAACTAAAATGAGTTCATTTTATAATATTATTTAAAAGAAGTGAGATACATTTTATCTTGTTGTATCGTATCTAAAAAAGATATCATAATTATTTTCATAAATTTCACCATGTTGTGTAGACCAAGGAAACATTTTTCGTTTACCGCGTTAAAACTTTAGAGAAAATATAATTATTAATATGAAGGACCAGAATAGAAGTAGAGTACTACATAATAGTTTATCATGAGCAGAATAACAAGCGTTTTCGGGGAGTTGTATTTTTCTACCAGTCCTAAAGAACATTTACATGCAATAAAATAGAGGCAGACAAATATAACTTTGCTATACACCTGTTAGACTCAATTCACTCCTTCAGCCCAGACACACACATACTAGAAATAGAAAATAAATATTACAACAGAATTTTACTAGTCTGTCAATATTTAGAAAACAAAATACCAACACGGACACATTTTAAATGAACAAACAAACTTCTTTCTCTCTCTCCAATAGCAACCCTCCTCCTAGAATCCGTTTAGCATTCATCTTCCGGCAGAAACCCTCCCGTCCGCCCGTCCACACACACCCTTGTCCCGTCCCGCCTCGTTAAGACACAGAGGCGACTAGATCCTCGCATTCCACCCCCCTCCAGGGCAGATAAGGTAAGACGCTCGGCTTACAAAACTTTTCACATTGAAAAATATTTACTAATTTCAATTTTTTTCAAGCAATCATTTTTGCAAACACACATTTATTTTCCAACTATTTATATAACTTTGAAATATTCAAAACCAATTAGTATGAAATTTTCTCTGATTAGTATTAACTACAACGTACTACTCCTCTCTATTTTAAAATATATATTTTTTTATTTATTACTATTATTATTATTAAGATCATTTTTACCAATAGCTAAATTCCTATATCTCGATTGTAGTTCACAGAAGATGACAACGTAAAAAAGCCGAAAGCCGCTTTGGTAAAATAAATATTTTTTCGGTTGACAATACCCTTCTTTCTATTTTGAGTTAAAACCGAATTCACCACCATCACCCAGTTATGACGCTGTCACAGTCTGAAGCACGTCGAATGAATGCAAGAACAGCTGGATACTGGACATCACCTCTGTAAAGTGGATCAAGTTGTTTATACGACATGTGAGAATAATGAGACAAATATGGAGAGCTCTTAGTGGGATTGGATCGTTTCACAAAAGAAGTGGAAGGTAGTCAAGGTTTCTCCATTTCGTTATACAGAATGTCAAGAAGGGTTTAGATTCCACGATCTCCAAACATGTAAAGTGTAACTAGTTTAAAAAGAATTTATTTTTCGTGACAATCTTTTTAATAACAATTTATTAATCTGCAAGTGAGCAATGCTCGGTGGCTGATGAAAAAGAAGACATAATAAGAGTAAACATAATACAATAATAAGAGTTTAAATAACA
>NNCF01127278.1:279916-315140 GCA_002313205.1 Laupala kohalensis
TACACACAAACGGAACAAAATGCTTAGAAAATTAATACACAGGAAGTGAGAAAGAAAATACACCTAACAAATTAAAAAACTAAATTAGACTCATATGTGTGTATATTCACATACGTACAGAAACACATTTTCACTTACAAACAGATACAGACTCACACTCATACGTACAAGTACGCATCAATATACACACACATATCGTTACTCCTATAACTTTAACGTAAAAATAATTGCTATAATATAATTAAAAGAAATTAATAACTATAAAAAATAAAACCAAAACAGGATTGCTGTGAACAGTCACGCACACTTCACTTCACTTCACTTCACTACTATTCGCTCTGAGCATTTTCTGTACCTCAATATGAGTCATAAGTTCAATATTCATCAATCAAACAACTCATCATTAAACACATTATAATACTTTTACATATAAAGATTCCGTACATGCAATATTCGTTACCTTCGATGAAATGAAATTCAAGGATGCTGCTTTTCTGTCGCATCGACCAAGTCTTTCCAGTTCAAATTGTAAAATAAAAACTCCTTTACTTTAAAAAAGTGGTTATAACAACCGGACTTCATTGCATTCTTTCGACTTTACTGAATGCAAATGCAAATGACAAAAACAAGCACAGATCTCATAAGTTTTAAATAATTGTATTCAGAGTGATTCGGCAAGAACGTTCACTTCAAATAGGTTCTAAGCCCCACCGTGGCTCAGGTGGTAGTGTTGTCGCTCATCACCAAGTCATCGCGGGTTCGATGGGGCCACGGAATTTGAAGCTTTTCACATTAATGTCCCAGTTCATATAACTGTGACTACTGAAAAGCAAACCTTCGTTCTTCTATTCCTCCTCCTAGTATCAATAACTCTAACTATTACTAACTACTTCTACTAACCCTTCCATGTGGGCCAAGTTGTTGGTAAACCCAGCTAAATATCCCACCCACTAAAATTGGCGTACCACCCGACTTAGAACTCCTATCACTCCATGTAGATAAGCTTCAATAGCACGCTACATTTCCCATTTACAAATATAACAATGAAAAAAATAGGTTCTAAACTAATAAAGATATAAAAGTGCGGTTTTCATTGTAAACTTTTGCCAGCGTAATTTTCGTTGTAAAATGACTGGAAGAATTCTTTCCGAGACACAAAAAGGCTCATTGCACATTTATGTGAAGAATAGGCTCATCAAATTTTATTTTGCGTATGACTAATGTGAAACTGCTATGATAGCATGACTTGAGATAAAATCTCAACTTCTTTCACAGACATTGAAATATGGCTAAAAACGTGTTTTGGTATACTATATTTTTCTCTCCTAATACTGGTACATAAAAAATATATTACAGAAAACATCTTTAATACTGCTTCTCAGATATATTTTTTTCAAACGTGTAACCGATAAAAGAGTATGCAACCCATTGCACACATTCTACTCACCATGTGTATAGTATAGTATACGTACGCTCATTGTACACTCAAGTGATTCACGTCATAAAAAGGATGAAATATAAAATTTCTTTTTCCATTTAATGGAATTGAAGGTGCACCGGTGCCACGAGTTGACTTTCGAGGCGGGAGGGATTGAATTTTCGTAATAACATGGTAAGTCCTTAGCTACTGCATGTTAAAAAGTGTTCCTTATAAGCAATGTTAAAGATCTGTTTTCTATAATGTTTTGAAACATGTACCAGAACAAAAGTATAACAAAACGTTTTTCTCCATATTTAAACCCCGTGACCTTCAAAGTAGTTCAGATTTGACCGAACGTTGTATTTTCGTAGTAGTTTTATGTTAGTCATTTGAAAAATAAAAATTGAGGAAGGGTCGAATCTTCATGTAAATCCAGAATCAAGAAAAACACTTTTAACGTTAAAAATTACGAAAACTACTCCACGCTTAGTTTTGTAAAAGCTTTATTCTAAAAATTTCACTTTCATTGCCACGTACACTCATCAGGTGAAATTTTTGTAAAATCCAGTGAGTGAAGAGTAATTTGGCGAAATTTCCTCTCGCCTTGGAGAGAGAAATTCAATCTGTCTACTTTGTTTCCGCCTTTTCCTCGGAGAAGACGATTTTCCCAGCATCTTCAAAGGTCAGTTTAGCATGATTTTATTAAAACATCCTGCTGACAAGGCAATCTCCAAGATGAATCAACGTACAAATTGCTTGACGGATGTTTGTTTTTGAAGTGCGTAAGAAAGAAACGAATCGCTCGCCAACTTGCACGTCAGATAACAAGATCACCTCCTTTCCGTGAATAAGGAAATGAATTATTTTACTCTGAGAAATTCAATATTTTTACCGTAGAAAAAATGACAAGAGTCGGTAATATAATCTCGAGTAAAAAAAATCTTGTCATTTTTTCTATTTGAGATTATATCACCGACGTTAAAAGTTTACTCTAAATGAATAAAAACATTTTGCTGCCTCAATTTGAAAAAATACATATGTTTTGAAAATATAATATTTTAGTATATTTTAACACAAAATGAGATTTTGGTGTCATAGCTGATGTCTGCGCACTCTTGCGCGCTATTCGCTATGACGCATAGACGCGCGGACGAATTCTGAAGCCACGACAAAAAGTAGTTCGCGTAGGATAAAAGGGGCGTGTTTGCTGGACTCAAGAGCTTTTGAGTAGGAACTGATAGAGAGATGGTGTGGTTGGAGGAGGAACGGTGGTAGAAGATAGTTTCCCATGGTTGACACTGCTTGTGGAGGACGGTTTCTCTTTTGGTCACGGATGCGGAGAGTGATCGTTTCTTTGGTTGATGGATGCGTTTCCTCATGTGCTGGGAGGTAATTAGACGCTTCATTACATTCGTTGCACTCACTGCTGATACTGTACCGTGCAGCCCTGAGCGTCGGTCTCGCGCAGACGGCCTTGAACCTCTATCGTTGACATCAAGTCTGACTCTGGTATGCGCCCACTATGATTTTGTGTTAAAGACTGTTATGCGAGTATGTGGAACCGTGAAGCAAAACAGAAGTGTTTTTATAAAATGCACAACCTTTATGGAAATATGCAGAAACTGGGTAGTCAATACCATTAACACCTATTGCTCTCCTCCTCAAGTGGAATTCTCTTTGCTATTATGAAGTATGAAAATATAGTGTGTTTGGGTGACTGAGGAGAAGCTTATCTTATTGGAAACCATTATTAATTTTTTTAGTCGAATGAAGCTTGTTAAAACATAGTTCAGCATTAAATTTGTAAAATTTTCGGCAATTATGAGGATTGACTAGGAGTATATTTAATTAGAGTATCAAATTAGAACAAATTTCTTGTATTTTGTTAAAGTTGTTAGTATTTGTTAAAAACATTTGCACTATTACTAGTTTTATCATGAAGACTAAAATATTAAATATTGGAGAGTACTGTAAGACAAGTATTACAATTGTAGGTGTATACTTTTATAAGTGCGTTGCATTATTATTTCTCATTTGTGTATTGTTTATTATTTTGTAGATGGTGAAATCTGCACCATTTTTTCTGGCGCCCAACCTTCATTATCTGTGTCCAAGGCAAGTCCGCGTATTTACGGTTACAATATTAAGTAGAATAATGTTCCAATTTACCCTATTTTCCTTGTCTTTTCTATCATTCTTTCCTTCTTTCTCTCTCTCTCTTGCGTTTTTTCTTCTCTCGTCTTTCTCTATTTCTTTCCTCCTTCCACTCTTTCCTGTCTTCGCACTAAATGAATGTGTCTTAAATAAAGTACAGTACGACGTCATATGTTCGGAGTAATTTGGACCGAAGATGATCCAGATTGTTGAATTTCCGGATGAAATCTTAAGAAGTAAGAAAACATATTATAGAAAAAATATTGTGGTTTATTTTTTTGAATGTAATTTGAAAATATTAACAAACCATAAGCATTAAAAAATGAATATTTTCCTGAATGCATATTAGTGCTTTGTAAAATAGAATACAATTTCAATTATTTCAAAGTTTTACGCCATTGAAAGCGGACACGGTGCAGACAATATTTAATTTTCTGTTACAAATCACAATATTGTGTAGTAATTGCTTCCAGAGTTGTATAGTGGGTGGTTGAGAATGATTATCATGGTTTAAAAATGTTATTGTAAAACATGTGTTTCAGATTATGATGACCATGAAATTTTGAATCTTTTGACCTTCCTTGTAATACAACACAACGTTGCTTTGGTGAATCTGGACTGTTTTCAATGTGGGGGTGCAACTGTCCCTTCCACATTGAAGCCCTAGGCCTTGTCTAGATATTAAACTATTATCGAAGAAGACTTCAATGGATACATATATGTGGTCTTAAAAGTTAAGAAAAGATTTAGTCTCATATTGGAACATTTGTAGCTCTGGTTATATCTCCTATTGTGTCATCGGAATCGCGTTCAGAGTTACAGTTGAGAGTTTCAGCGAACCTCCCCATAAGACGCCTGAAGTTTATAAATAAATAAATAAATAAATAAATTTATTGTCAAAAAACAGTACAAACTGCGTATGACCACGTGGAGGAAAAAAAACTAATTTACTCTCCGGAAGCAAGCAAGGGACCATCCCATCAATTCCGATCAAGGGCCCTAAGGCAGAGGCGGATTCAAAAAATTCAGCAAAAATTCCTAGATAAGATAAAAAGTTAGCTGCGAGTTATAATACTAATAGAATGTCAATATGTTTGTAATTTTAAGCAAAAAATTACATGTAAGTTATTATCGAACTATAGATTATTCTGAGTATAGTGCTTAAAAATTGAAATAACACTAAATTCACGATTTATTGTTACAATAGACCCGCCCCTAGACAAAGCCTAGAGAACCTGTATGATAAATCCGCCTCTACCCGAAGGAAAACCGGAGAAAAACCCGGGCCAGGTTTCATATCCTCTCGTCCTAAATAATGTTTGTAACGTACCCTCATTTAAAAAATCTAATAGTGTTATGCCTGGGCTTCAATGTGGAAGGGACAGTTGCACTCCCACATTGAAAACAGTCCAGATTCACCAAAGCAACGTTGTGTTGTATTACAAGGAAGGTCAAAAGATTCAAAATTTCATGATCATCATCTGAAACACATGTTTTACAATTTCTCGATGACGCTGCGCTGAAGTAAGTTTAATTACTGTTTCGTGATATTGTTCACGTAGTGTTTTATCGGTAGGGCGAAAACAAGAGAACATCTTCACAAAAAGAGGTTTATTTCACAGCATTGAGAATCACGACTCACGTAACACCAGCATCAGCACAATTTCCATTCTCTGTAACTGCTTCCCTCGCTGTCTTGCCAATTTCACGTGTACAACATACTACAACACATAAACTACTGTATTTGAAGCTTCTCTATCGTTTTCGAGCAGAAAGTAAATATTTAAATTATATTTCTATTTTCACACTTACCCGACCGCTTGATAATAGCTTTGAGGGACTGAGGGTGTACTCTATTTTAAAAGTGTCCGAATACTGAAAAAAACTGTAAACTGGTGCCGAGTGAATGCTACTTTTGTACCCACCACAAAAGGCTCTGTTGGTGTTCTTAAGTTGGTGCCCCTGCACGCACGAGGGAAGCTGAGAACAACTGTGATGTTTGCCTACAGTGACATGTATTGAAGCGTATTTAACCAGAACCGTTTGGATGTTAAATCAGTAGCTAAACATACAGCCTTCAACGATGATTTCCTTATTCAATGCGACTGGAGTCAGTCAGTAGCTCAACGCATTCTGGAATTACCACGGTTCTGAATCGCTTACTGAAAGAACTAGACTAGCCGCACACCGGCGACACGATAGTGACTCTGCAGTCTTCAGGTTGTCTTAAGACTGTCGCAACGTTTTGTTGCGATGCCGCGCACACCAGCGTTGCTGTGTATTTTCTGCAATGGATTTAGAGGAAACAGCTGCAGTTTGTGCATTGATTCTTGGGAGGAAAAGTAATCTGAACAAAAAAGAAACTGCAGAGTAAACCCAGCTCATCCTATATGTAGCCCAAGATAAATCAAGTGAAAATATAAAACTTTTTGTTCTTCGTTACTATGCCAAGAATTTTCTTTCACCTAAGACTCATTTTCGAAATGACATTTTAACGATGCGATCAAAATATCAAACAAAATCGTCCATCAGATTCAATGTAAATCAGATGATGGCAATGCCTTTCACTAAGCAACCATCCTCTTGACTATAACTACGTGAACATTACTACAGAACTAGACGAGAACCTTTGCTTTAGTTCTACTGAAACACATTTCAACTTAAGCCACTAGTTCTACTAACTAATTTAGGGACTACATTACGTGACCCTCCACCAATTTAACTACAGAACCGCATTGACGAAATTCCTCCTACGCTGTGTGTCAACGCAATTACATCACAGACACACTACCTGTTTCGGTATACTAACATAACAGTAAATTGAGGGTGAAGAGATGGAACCCATAAAATTAAACGATGCATGAGAGCCATTCAGAGTTGAATTAAAATAATTTGTTTTTATAACGCGTTTTTTGAAGTAGACCAGCAGTGCCTTGATTAAAGGAAGCTTTCAAATTGATTTATTCGTGGATGTGGGATGTAAAATTATCTTATGAGGATAATTTTTAAATTCAAATTTACTTTTTTTAAACTTGTCTTACGCGTATGATTACCAAGGCCGGAACATGATGTCGATCAAGGAATCACTCTCGGGATTTCCTTCACTGATCGCTGGGTTGTTAAAAAGTACACTAGTAGTAGTTCCCTCAGTAGTTCTCTTATTTTGCATCCAAGCTATATATCCGGAAGACCTGTGTTACACCACATATCTCCAACTCGACACCATTTTCATCTAGCACATATCTTCTCCACGCGTAGCTTCACGTACGTCGTTTGAATCTCATCTAATATTGAGTAATTGGTTTACCACTAAATTTTTTTCAGTTGTTTTGCCATGTATTCATTTCCTCCGTGGAAATAAAAGCGGTTTTATAGAGACATTTTCATGCAATTTTGTGCCAGTACTATTAAAATTGAGTTTTAGTGCTGCTTATAACTAATGAGAAGTAATATTTAATGCATATTTTTTTGTTTATGCAGCTATCAAATTCATTGTAAGTACAGTACAAATACTTTCTTAATTGAACTTTTTGTATGCTTTCTGTGGTATCAATTTCATTTTCTCCTCCCATGCGAATTGAAGATGATTTAGAATATTACGTTTTGAACTAATTATTGTGTTAGCATCTTCACGTGCCATAATTAAAATTACACTTCTCTAGTTGAGTACACACTCTGTAGTTCGTAGTATGAGTCACGGTTTCACAAACGTAAGTCCTAGCTTTTCTGTAATTTCAGCACCGTTCGCAGTATTTGCGAGGTCTTGATTATTTTGCTATAATCGTCAGTTTTTTTTTCCAATCGTTGGTGTACCATAAATATCAATACGTGCATGGAAAGTAATTACATCACATGCATTCCTCACTCAAACACTTAACAAAGATTAAGTTTTCCATTATATTTATCCTGGACAGGAAATCATAGGTCCTAATTTTACCGTGATTGAACACTTATTTTAGACGGATTAATGTCCATAGCGAAATATTGTAAAATCTGATGAAATGAAAGACTGGTATTTGATGTTGAGGAGGGATCAGAAATATGAAATCATTTTGTCGTCGTTGTGTGGGTAAGCTCATAACACATCATTCTATTATTCATACGGAAAGAATAATAGCTCGACATTCAACCACTGAAATAAACTCATACAGCAGATCGACTTTAGCATAAATCGGATCGATTGGAACATATGACATTTCATTTGAAATGAGAACTTGCGCGTGTTTCCAAATTTTCAGCTCTGTGGGAATTTTGTGTGACCGTTCGAATGGGACAAGATAATGTGAAATGAGTGTGTAGCGAGGCTACATATACAAACAACATAAAGTGATCACTACCTCTCGTGTTAACGAGAAAATAAATATTTATTGCAAACAACAATTAAAGGGAACTATTCCCGAATATTCTCGAACAAAACAAATGAATATTTGCAACAATGAGAAATTCTCATTAACCGGTTGACATGTGAATAAATACATTAGTAATCAACCAATCAAAAAGTGTTACAAACTGCAAGTTGATAGTCTAGTGCAAGAAGAGAAAAGATTACATTCTTGAGACGAACTCGGCGAGCGAAGCCTCGCTCACTGATCCGCTAAGTCTAGCTTCCGTGTGTGATACATTATCCGATCGCAATAGCGTCTTAAATCATACGAGTGAGCTATTAATGTAACTCTGAACGATGTTTATCGTGTTTCTAGTTTCATTATAAAATTATTAATAATTTTGAACGTGCAATTTTCGCATTAACTCAATTCTATTCAAAACTGATCTAAGTGTGGAATATAACAACATGACTTCAATAAATTGACGATATGTCAATCACATTGTCCCCAAAGTGCATCGAACTGTGAGTAGAAACTTCGAGTTGAGACACTCGTAGAAATTGTTCGACATTGTCATGAGCAAGTTAATTTCCAAAGCAATTCTTACTAATGCCTGACTAATTATTTAATTCATGCTTTCTGATATTTATTGTTTCTTACTAATTTGCATATTCATTCTCCACAAACATATCTAAACAATTATTTTGACATGTTTCTAATATTGTGTAATATACTTACGTATTCCTATTGTCATCTGTTTTACTATGTTTTCAAGTTTCCTATTTTACAAGAAAGCACATTGATAATTGTTTATTGTATTGTATGCTAATTTATGTGTTTCATCCACAATATGTCTAATTAACTCACTTGTTGAACTTTACTGGTATAAATACCATTCACAATAAACAATACCTTGTTTATATACAAATTGGAATTCAATCGTTTTATTTATAATTAGTCAATTTAATTGACGTTTCACTTTGAACGTCAGTGTTGATTTATTTCTTGGACTATTTTAATGGGTATGATTTAATGTTATTTATAACACGCCATTGTATTTTAAAATTAATTCCTTCTGATTTCAAAATTATTAAACTATTTCATAACTTAATATATCCTTATACCCATCCGGAATAAGTGAGAAGGGGGGCGGGCGGGGGAGAAGAATTGAGTAAAAGATAGGAAGGTGAGAACTAAATACTGGGTGCCTCCCATGTTGTAAGGGTCACGAACTATACCGAATGTAATTACATGCGCTATTTGCACCTCTTGATTTGTTCACTTTCTACAATATTTAAGACTGGTGTCACGTAATTTCTCGAACTTCAAAGGGGTGGGACACCGTAGGATGGTTTCTCTGTTTTCATTACCCTACAAGACCCTCTGGTGACTCAGGTGGTAGCGTTCTTGCTCTTCACCAATTCACCCCGGGTTCAATTCCCGGTGGGACCAGAAAAAATTCTACCTTTTCAAATGAATGTCCCAGTTCATGTAGCTGTGACTACCGAAACGCGAGCCCTCCTTCCTCTATCAACGTCCTGCTAGTATCAATAACTCTATTACTAACCACTTCTACTAACCCCTCCACGTTGGTAAACCCAGCTAACCGGCCTACCTACTAACAATAGCCTACCACCCAACTCCTACTACTTATCGTTCCATGTAGATAAGCTTCAATAGCATGCTACATTTCCCATTTACAAATATTACAATTTACCCTAGAATATTAGTAGAGAATATTACATAATGAATTCACAATATACGGTGTAAAATGACTTATTGTATTCGGATGCCTAATAATGTAACATCGTGATAATTGATTAAGGACATATTGTGAAAAAAATGAAAAGAGATTTTAGATTTTTTGTTTAATTAACTGCTGACGTCAAATAGGATATTTAAGAATATTTTCCTTTTAGTTTATAAAATTTTTACACTAAAATCTTCGGCACATCAAATTAGCGAACGTGTATAATATAAGGGCTCTAGAACGTTTTCTTTTAGTTTGAGCAGATCGATGAATGTGATCTTTTTTATTATTTCAACAACAGAAAATCATAACTTCGACAAATAATTGACAATGTTGGGTAAAAACGTTTTTAAAACCGTTTCCGAAAGTGCTGGATGTTAAAAATCCCGAGTCTAATTTAATACCACTCAACTGATCAATTTCTTAGTTCTAAAACGAAAATTCATGTACGTTATTTCAATTTTGAAGAGAAAATATCTCCTATAAGGTTGCTGGATATATGTCTGATAAAGAGTAGTATTATGCCAAAAACATGTTTTCACAGGAGACACAAGAACGCAATTGTCGATTATGAAAAATTATGGAAAAAACGTCAAAGATAAATTGTAAGTTGTTGCAATTCATTGTACTTCAAAGAAATTGAATAGTGTCCAAACATAAGATGTTTTATTGAAACCGTTGTAAGAGACAAATAATTAAATTGAAGAAAATGTTCTGAGTCACAAGTGATTTCCAAAAACGCTTCAAGTACCACGGATAGTCCCAAAAGAGTGTATGTCCCACTGCTAAGAACGATTATTTTTCCAGATTTTGCGAAAATCTAATAAAAAATATTGTAAAATCAGTTTCCCACTGATTTTGCATAATACACACTGCACAGTAAACATATGGGTATTAGGAATAGGTAATATGCTATAAAAGAAATATCCTAAGATGTTACGGCCCCCATCTAGAAATTCGTGGCAATGTCAATTTTATTATTTTTCTTCTTTCTTTTATTTTATGCATTAACCACCGTGAATACTGTTAATATATTATATGCCGTCATGATTATTTTTATTCGCGAGTATGTGACAGCAACTCCAGTTCCAGTCGCAGGCAGAGAATTCGAACCCTCGCTTCCGTAGAAAGTTGGTCAGCGCTTCGAAAGGCGTGGGAACGATGCTCTGTCAGCAACGCTCTTACAGTAACGCTTTGACGACGGTTATGACCAGCCAATAAAAATGGCTCTTGGTTCGTTCATTCTAAAAATAAGCTTCATTTGATTGACCCACCAAGACGTCCATTTTTCAATGGACAAAGAAGTCTCAAACGAGGTGGCAGCGAGGGGAGAAGCTAGTCAGTGTGAGGTAAGATTCACACTCCGTAGCAAGTGTGACAACGCGTGCTCCGTAAAATTAGTACTCTGATCATTGTATGTTTATGTTTTGCTCGGTATACTATTAAGTTTTCCTATTGTGTGGGGATTGATACCAGCTGTGGCCAATAGTACTTTAATTGCTAGATTAAATAGTGTTTAATTTAATGGTTTCTGTTGTTTTACCCAATGCCATTACCATTAATACGGAATATGATCCTAGCTTGTTTCTAACCTGGTCGAACCGGTCTTCTCGTAATTGTGGTTGTTACGGCACATGTCAAGCGAGTAAGCTCAGTAAACGGATAAGGAAATAATTTATTAAATCAAACCTTTAATTGGGAGCTAAAGAAGAGTCCAAAGATTTCAGTTAGTTGATACTAATTGCTTTAAACGTAAAGCAGTACGAAACAAGCTGGTGGAGAGCCACCGGATATTACTTTAATAGCATAGGCGGGAACGTAACAAAGGAATATCACCCTTCTAAAATATTTTTATATTCATCGTTATCATATTTATATTAAAAAAATAATTTGTATTATGTCCGAAATATTGTGAAGATTAAAAAATGTGATGAAATCTCAATCTAAATAATTTAATTAATATTTTAATTAAAATTAAAATTTTACCGCAGGATATAAACAACACTCGCTCCAAACGGCAACAAACACTACCGGTTCTTACAATATAGAGCGCAGCACTTACAACGATACCTTTGGTAACACCGCAACGATGTACACGCTAAGGCAAATTTTGACCTACATAGCAATTGAACTGTCAACAGGAGGCACCTAACAGATTACCACAGCATTGTCACTGCCAAAAAGAACGTTTTTTGCGGGAAAAATATCTCATTTTGACACTTGGAATCTTTTCCATTTTCATGCATCAATTGTTCAGAAAAAGAGTATATAATTCCTAACCAGAACAAAAGCGCGTCTCGATTTTTAATTTGATATATTAATTGAATTTCGAGTTACTCAAAGGAAAAATTGTTTCATACATGTACTTAACCTGCCATAATAAACCATAAAAATAAATAAGTTATACATTGAAGAACTATTCAAATTTATAATTAATAATTTGTATGTTTCATTAATTTATAATGTAAATCTCAAAAGTCATGGAAATTGGGGTGATACCTCAAGGCATTATTTATTGAAAATGAAGACCACTTTTTTCAAAACTACAGTATATATTTTCTGCTACACACTAAACATGACAATTCAAAGCTATTAACTGTGAGAAACAGATGATAATACCAATTAAGATAACAAACAAACACATCTACATCATTTTATTAAATAATTTTAATTTTATTTCAGTTAATCGCATGTGGCAAAATTGGCAAATAATTCCGAATATTATTTAAAATATAGGAAAAACGCTACACTATGTTATGTCACTCAAGTTCTGACAAACCTCCGTTTTTAAAACAAATAAGAGTTCATTGTCAAAAATCAGTTAGAAACTACGTACGCCCAAGTGGAGAACAATAAACACATTTTCTCTCCGGAAGCAAGCAAGGAGCCATCCTATCAATTCCAATCAAGGGTCCCAAGGAAGAGGCGGATTTTCAAAAAACCTGAATTTGAATATTAGAAGAATGGATTGATATTTTCGATGTGAATAAAAAATCCATGTGAATTAATATTTTTTTCGAAATAATCTCAGTTGAAATTTATTGCGATAAGTTGTTAATTTTTCGTGACGTATTTACCCGAGGAACTTCTTCTAGCAGGTCAAGATTTTCTATTGTATTTCTCACATTGACGAAATACACTCAGTCACGATACTTTTCCAAAAATTATTCAATATGGCCGCCTTAAACAAATTGCCAACCTCTACGAAACAAATCCTTGAAACTCACTCGCGTGCAGGCAGCGGTCCACAAAGTGATTCTCATCAGCTGATAATGTGAGGTTAAAGCGTCCCGCTACATCTTGCTAGAAAAATTTCAGGAAAAGAGTGGTCACAAAGGATTTAAGTCATATCCAAATAAATGTTAATAGTAGTCACAAAAGCGACTATTTGGTGTAAAGAAATACAAGTAAATAACACAACATCAAAGACACAAGGTAATATTCGTTCCATACGCTCCATGCAAGAAGTTCAGAATAGCGCTACAAGAGCAAGGGAATTGAATTGGTGCCTGAGGTTGACAGTAGATTCATGTTCGAATGTCTTGCCAACAGAACGAGACGTAGCCTTATCATTACTCTTATGGACGAAGGCGAAGTAAAAGCGTTGGCTACATTGAGTACAGGTACTTTACCAACATCAAGTCAGTTAGACTGACAGTAAATAAATAAATAAATACATAAATAGTTTATTATCAGGAGAGCTGGTACAAACTGCGTATGGCCACGTTAAGGACAATAAAGTAATTTACTGCGACTAAAATACAACAAACTAATAAACACCGCGTTTCCGGTCATAATTTTTTTTCTTA
This sequence comes from Laupala kohalensis, assembly GCA_002313205.1. Lineage (NCBI taxonomy): Eukaryota > Metazoa > Arthropoda > Insecta > Orthoptera > Trigonidiidae > Laupala > Laupala kohalensis. The sequence continues at coordinate 293,375 of NNCF01127278.1, forward strand.
CGTTGCATTTCTGGAGGGAAAATCAGATGACTTGGAGTATATATATAGCACTCTCGTAAGCATTGGAGCATGACGAGAATCATACTATAGAGTAAGAGTTTCGTAATATTGCGAGCGAAAGTTGTTTCCTTCCAAGCTTTTTATTATCTTCCTTGATCACGAGATTATATTGTATCTTATGTGGCGTTCCCTTGACGAACACGCTACTTGCAAGACATTTAACGCGAACAAGTCGTGGGCAAACGTATGTGTCGTATAAATGAGCTTGGAACACGCTACCGCTTATGACAGTTTAAAGCTTCTGGACTCTCCAATATTCCTGTTTTTTTCAGAGAAAACGTTTTCGTTATTAGGTAACTGTTCCTCTTGCAAAACGTGCAAGCGCACTTAGTGATTTTAGGTTATTCTCCTTCAATCATGCTAATACGTTTTCATTATTACCGTATCCGTGGAAACTAGTTGCCAAGTCGCTGGGAGAAATTTGACTCTACATGAACTAAATGGTTTGTATAAATGTTTTGTTTGGTAAATAATTTCGATGTACGGTTTTCGAAATTTGTTTTAGTTATTTCAGAGTGCTTTTCATAAAAAAGAAATCATCTTAGGAAAATTTAATGAAACGAAGAAACATAAAAGGTCACAAACGTAAGAGTAGGATTCAATTTATAACAAAAAAGAGATAAAATAATAGGGAAGCTTTCCATGGAAAATTGAGCAAATATTTTCTAACATATTATTTTGTTTTTGTAGAATAATGAGGGCAAAAATCAGAAAATTATTCCGTAGTGCATTTCTTTAGGATTTCATCCCCGTTTATTTGTCTTCGTACTATATGATGTCTTCGTACTTTTTAAAAAAATATCAATATAATCAGCTTATAGATAAAAGGAAGTCACAGACAACATATAAAACAATGACGGTACACAGTAATATGCTATCCACAAAAAAAATTAAGAAACATCTGGTATTGTAATTGAGATATTTTAAATTTGGTTATTGAAAACGGAATGATCCCATAAATATAAATGTAACCCGCGAGTAGGGTCATTTTCCCGCTGCGATTGTCCCAACTTGCATTAGCGTAGGGGGCAAAGGAAAGCTATGAAGATTGGTGTATGAGAAGTGATCAAATAAAGGAGACTTGTAATAGAGAAAATGAATGATTCCAGTATTTGGAAACTGTCCTAATCATGAAATGTTAGTGGCAGTTTTCATACTAATCATGCTTTTGTACTGTGTCAATTAGTTCGAAACACCATCGATTTACAAAATACCAAATTTCAATGTTTCTTTTTTTTTCGGTTTTTATAATGTTTTAGGAAACTGTTGTTTCTCTATTCCTGTCTTTTTATGTTTGGACATAAGGTATTTCAGGAGGGTTTTTAGTGGGTGTGGTTGAGTCATTCGGTGAGTCCCACACGCGGGGAGAGTCATGTTGGCTCTCTTTAGTGCGTAACAGCATTTTCCCTACCTGTACAAAAATGTTAGAGCTCTAATGACCTCGGATGTCGGCGAGCCGTAAAGCCCAAATAAACAAAAACAACGAAACACTCGGTATTTTCAACTAGCCTTCGTGCAATTTCTGATTTGCATTATTTGTGAAAGGCTTTCCTATTTGGGAGGAAGAAAAATAATTTAAATTAGATAAGAGGAATGTCTTTCACTTGTTAAATTAGTTGGCAGTGCCCTTTTTTATGACAACATGTATTAATGACGCACAAACTCTTTAATCGTTCGTACTTTCACATTACGTTTCGGGGATGTATGTTCCCCCTCTTCAGATGCATTCTTCCTTTTCTTCTTAAAATTGTACAAAATCCTTATTGTAAATTACATGGTGCACTTTATATTTTCTACAAAAAATATAGAAATTATCTCATCACTAATCTCCAGTACAATTGTTACAAATATTTAACTTAAATATTTGTAACAATTGTACTGGAGATTACTGATGAGATATACTAGATAATTTCTATATTTTTTGTAAAAAATATAAAGTGCACCATGTAATTTACAATAAGGATTTTGTACAATTTTAAGAAGAAAAGGAAGAATGCATCTGAAGAGGGGGAACATACATCCCCGAAACGTAATGTGAAAGTACGAACGATTAAAGAGTTTGTGCGTCATTAATACATGTTGTCATAAAAAAGGGCACTGCCAACTAATTTAAAAAAATAATTTAATACCAATTAGAAAGAAAAACGAGTTACCGTTGCAACTGTTTAATAAGAAGTTCGAAGCTCATCATCTTGAGATCTATAATTAATGATGATGTTACTGCTTCACCTTCTTGAAAACACTAATACAACTGCTGATGTCACTAATACAGCATTAACTCCACGTATTACGGCTTCGGGAGAATTGGTGGGATCTTCACTATTTTTAAGTGGGCACGATTCTTTTTGTATCAGTTGAAATCCCACTCTTTTAAAAATAAATACTAGTAACTAATGTGATCCCAATTTTATCACAGTACTTCAAAAGTTACTTTCACCCTCATTCTGAGTTCAGCGTCAGATTTTACATTCCGGAAGGAGAAAACAGCCGATTTAAGTGTACCCTGCGAAGTAAAGGTGTCTGTTACACGCAATACAAGAGAGAATTACGTGCTGCATCTAGGAGTTGATGCCTTGGTAGAAATGATAAAGCTGAGTTTCCTGTCTTATACGTGAAGTTTGGAATCGTAATACGGGGAAGATTAGACTACTGAATTTTTCACGTCATGAGAAAGTGGAATACAAGGAAGCAAAAATACATATAATGTTAAACATTTCATTCGAGAATTTTAATATTTCTCAGGACCAGAGAAGTTGTGACAGACGGAAATGGCGATGAGCTGGGAATCGAACCTGCAAAGAGACGGGAGTTTTCCGAAGCTTCGATGATGGTACACATCAAGTGGGGATTTCAAGCTAATCGCGTTATAAAATAAGCAGAAATAAAATATGTAGATCAAAAAGCGTTTTTGCTTCGTGTTTGATTATGCGACATACTTTTACCAAAGAGATCTCTCGAACAAGCAATAAATTTTAAGAGGATACTACAGTATTTTTGCTTCTACGACCAACATTAACACCGTACCTGAAAAGACAAGCAACCAGAGGCTTTACATTTGTATTACATTGATACATAAATTTCAAAAACGACTTTCTTGGAGAAAAAAAAAAGTGTTTTCTTCAATCTTACTCTACAATGTAAGAAAAATTGTTAATACTGCAGCATGTACGTGACCTATATCGCGAGAAAGTTAAGTTAATCGGTTAATGCAATAAATAGTATTATGGATTAAAAATCACAATTAGGAACAAAGAATTATACATTCGTGTACCGATCGGAATGAAAAGACATAGGAAATAAACTAGGAAGAAATTCAGATAAAAGATCCATAATAGATCCATCGTTCTAAACAATTGAGCTTTTGTGCGCAAAAAGATTTTTCTGGCTGTTACATCAATATTACCATATGAATTTTTTGCGTTTCCAAAACTCGAATAAAAATCGATACGCGAAAGATATCAGTCATTTGTATTTCAACATACACTGGATTTATCGCAAATTGTGCTAAATACGACGTATTCACTCCCTCTTCCTATTCATTTTGGAGCAGAAACAGGTTGTATTTATTCTTTAACGAGATGGGATGGAACGGAACTCAGCAGATTATTCCAACTAAAAGCAAAACTCTATTAATGCATTTTAAATTAAATGGAACCGTGGTTTTTGTAATACGTATAATTTTACATGCAGATTATTCACAATTAAAATTCATATTATTAAAAGTTGAGTAAGTACATTCATTCCTGTGAGCTAATTAGGAAACTATTGACAGAATTATTTAAAGGAGATATTCTGCAGAGTGGGCGTTTTGCGAATGGTCAAAAGTGTCATCAAGATTAAAGGAGTGATTCAAGTTCATATATTTTATATCCTTTATTGATGGGTTACGATATATGATTGGTATGAAGATTTTCATAAAATGAGAGTTCACATAATATTCAATTTCAATATATCGCCTTTCCTTATATTTTCTGGGAGCAACCGTTCTTTATATTTACTATTCGAGACCTCCCCAGTCCGATACAATGTGGCCACAGACCACATATATACGAATTGTTTCGTAAACACGAGTAAAACTAGACAACAAATATCTATTACTCGCCGATTTGACCAGAATGTCAATCGTCTGTCAACATATCAATTCATTATGTGACAATAATTTTCCCATTGAGAAAATAGTGAGGAATCATACGGGCGTAAGGCACTTCCGTCATATTTATCTGATGATTTGTACCTTTTTACTACTCTATATTCAGTGGTTAAGACCACATTTCTGCGGTTACATTTTCAAATATACTTGTGTTGAACCCGCCACATTTTTGTCAGTTTATTTATACAACAGTACTCTTATGACATCAATACTTGTGGTGAAGTTATTTACAAATTGCACGTTCTCTCATTACGAAATCATTCTTCTGACGAAAAATATCATTTACAAGAGCCATAAGAAGAAATGAACAATGCTCATTAGATTTTAATACAAATGAATTAGATATAACTTCTTCACTTTGGAAGTTACCTATTTTTTCTAAAACAATCGGATTCAAAAAGTAAGATCCGCCAACGCATTCCCACAAAATAATTGAGAATTGTTGCTATTGTTGGACTACTACCATACATTAACTACGTGCTCAACCCTTATTTCGATATGAACTAGTTCTTAATATGTGAATGAATATCCCATTGTCTCCAACCAAATATCAATTCTGGTGGCACGTACCTGTTTGTCGCTGCACCAGACTCGGTTCGCTCCGCTGTCCTTTGGAAATTTTTCCAGTTCTTCATTATTGTATTATTTACTTGAACGAATGACCCTGGCAACTACATTGTATCACTTGATGAGTATAAACGGTTGCATTTGATGCAATCGGTTGCATTTAATGAGTATAAACGGGTATAAAGAATCATTGATTGGGAAATAAAATCTGGTTTTAAATGGTTTTCTTATATTGTAAAGAATATATCATCTGAATTGACTGTGTATTAATAAAAACACATTCCATCTTCAGACTGAATTGTTTATTAAAATTACTTAAATTGAACCACATCGCCGACTAAAAACTTCATACATAAAACGGCACCAAAGCGTTTTATGTTATGTATTGCAAGTATTGCAGTTTTGATAGCTAGTGAAATTGATGTGCACTTTGTGTTTAATTTAAGTAATTTTAAGAAAAAATTAAGCGTGAAGTCGAGAAATGAACGTCGCACCAATGGGGGTCCACAGACCTAAGCGCTGTCGTGCTGCGACATTACTCCGAGAGCGCGCGTAGGTGAACCCGCAGCGCTTGTCTCCCGTGCCGCCGCGCAATGGCCCATCGCGGTGCGCATCGCTACGCTCACATTGCATCAGGATTAGAGCGCTGTAGAGAGTAGTTCGCGGAGATTAACACCCGGCCCAATGCCAGTGAAAACGCGTTACTGGACCACGAGGGAGAGTGTTGCTGCTGCAATAGCTAAGAGTCAGGTAGCGGATTATTTTAAACTCGCTTATTACCCGGAGTTGACCGGAATTCTTTTGTCTCAGACCGGGAGCCTCGAAGGTCGAATTTGTGCTTCCTATAAACGATACATCTGCGGCAGCGAGGTTGCACCATTTCATTAATATGCTTATAAAATCTAATCCATTCGTCCAAACTTTACGATTTAATTTTTTTAATCTTCGTTAAATACACAAAACAAAGAATACATTAAATTCGATGAAGATTGGTTTTTTCCTTCTTAAATTCCTCACTTAAATTGAAGTAGTTCGACACTTCTATTTTTCATAACGTTTTTTCGATAATTCAAATTAACCTTAGTAGATAGGCATATGCTGTCGCGGACTTTTTTGTAGAACTCGAGGCGAACAATATTGCCACTCATAGTTGTCGTCTATCTCTATCCGTTTAGGCAGCGTAAGTGAATATGCCCGATGTTTCCCCCGATTTCAACGACATCTATCTTCATCTTAATTTTTTATCTTTCTTTTCATACGTTTAAAAATATAAAAGTTAGCCTATGTTTATACTGAACATCTAAAGTATCTCCTTGCTAAATTTCATCACGATCGGTTGTATGATTTAATTGTGATTAAGTAACAGACAGACACGCTTTCGCATTACGCATTTACATATTAGTATGGATTAAACAAAATGAACGACCTATTTTTATAGAAACAATTTATTGACAATTATATAATGTTCACAACGTTTTGGCCCCCACTTTGGCCCATCATCGTGCAAGTACCGTACAAAAATGACAGGTCATACAATGTTCCTGGTTAGACACCAGACCGAAGTGTGGTAATTGGTCAGTATGATGGGAACGAGGCAAGGAACACACAAATATTGTCCAAAACGCAGATTATACAGAGTATCGTGGAGCTTGTACAAAACTCAGGAATAAGGATTCCGGAGGCACTAATCAACATAATATTTACAATTTAAGTGCAGAAGCACAGAATCAATATAATTGTCAGTAAATCATGTCTGTAAAAATAAGGTCGTTTATTTAAATTAATATAAGTTCTACAGACGTATTACCAGATTATTATTGTATTTTTCGTTTGGGTCCACTAAGGATCATGATGACGAGCGACACGTAAGATAATTCAATGGGCACTCGAAATACATAGTGGGCGAAACAGCATCTAGATATAATCCAGACTGCCATATTCAAGTTACAACTGCGATTGGAAAACTCAGTTCACTTTTCCATCATCACAGCCATAAGAATTTAGATATTGAAAGGAAAAGCTAAAATATTTTTATATTTCTATCAGGAACCGAACCCAGGGTTTTCCGTGGCATGAAACTATGCCAGTCTTGAACTACTAAGGGAACTTCAGATTATAACTATTATTATTATTATTATTATTTTATTTTAATATTATTCGAGAAGGAAGAGTGCACATTGATCAGATGTGACCAAATATTCAAAATTCAAGGGAATTAAAACGAGAATGGATTGTTCTCTCATATTATTTCAAGATCATAATTATCAGAGCTAAGGAAAATGAAAAAAAAAATAATTATATTTTGTTCGTACTGAGGCAGGGACGAATTTCACTTCCTGTGAATTCTTCCTCGCTCAGCAAGTTTTGTGTCACTCATATACTTTTTTCGCGGCATAATAAAATAGCATATCAGATCGCTTCGAAATGATGTTCATCTCTGGCGAAATATTTTTTATTGAGGGTTTATACCGCTAGATACATTTAAATTCTACTAAACGTTTTCATAATTCGGTTTGGGAGTTTCAGAATGCTGTACTGTAGTTACACTGCAGTGATGAGAGTAGACATAGTATTGTTGATTTTTTAAAATATAGCAATATTTTATTAAGCAGTAACTAATAGGTATTCATAAAAAGTACCAAAATAAACATATTCATGTCGGTGAGCTATTCGTCTTTATAAGTGCTTGATTGATATTACTCAAATATGACAAGCGTGAATTGAATCAGTTCCTGATAATACAGAAGTTAGTCACATGAATCAGAGTGGAGTTTTATCTCAGATAGGATAACGCTAGTTGCGTGAGCGTGTATGGCTCGCAATGGTAACGCGTAGTAGAATCAATTTCACTGAGCAAAGCGCGTGGCGTGTGCGTGAGCAATGTTGCTAGTACCATGGATAGCAGTAGACTCAACTTGACACTGAATTCAAGTTAATGCGTGAACACGTGAGGTTCGCATGATAACGCGCTGTAGACTGAGTATCTGGGTCAAAATCAATAACTTCAGTTGCTAGGTATTCTCGTATAATCAACCAGGTCTCCTGGTACAGTAGGCACAAGTTTGTACGAGTGGCTTTGGCAATTATAAGTTAAATTTTATGTAGCTACCGCTATATTCCTTCTAGTTATTTATTTTAGTTAATAGTTTCCATGCAGTTCTATATATTTAAAAACTTCTCTTGCTGTATTACATCATTCATCAGCATTTCACTAAATGTAATGAAAGGATTCAGCATGTAGAATGACTTGTAAATTACCAATGATATTAAAAATACAGTAAGAAAGCATTTCAGTATTCAAAATCCATATGCTAACTGGATGTCTACAAATTTGTTTTATGTATCTCGAATATCTCGTTCAACAATTTATTTTCGTAAAAATCAAACGTGAAACATCCAAATCCGATATCATTATTAATATTAATTCTTATGTCAATCTGTGCTGTGTGCACTTAAGTATCGGTTTCACACGTACCTACGTGCTAAGGTTAGCTATGCGTAGCTTAACTTAAATCTTAGGTTCACTTATCTCCTGTATGGGGGGTTGGTTGTCCCAGGTCTTCCAGGGGTTAGGTCTGGGGGGAAATAGTGAACGGTTGTGGAAAACGAACGGATGGTGTAGTGGTCAACTCCTGCGATCAAAGCAGGAAACCCAGGTTTGATTTCTGGTTGGTTACCATTTTCACCTGACCGAATGTATCACCGTGATATTACCCTACAAGAAGAGCATTGTATTGCTAATAACCCCGCATGGTTCTCGATGCCTGGAAGATATTCACGCTTGGTGCTAAGACCAGAGAACGTCTGGGGGTTAAACCCACCAGCGAGTTTGATGGAGCAGAACCCTAAATGGAGGTGTTTGGGTCCCCCGTCGAGGGAAGGGAGACGATAAAATAAAATAAAATGAAATACAATGAACAATAGAAAACACCATATGTTGTATGATATAGAGTTAAGAAGAGTTTAATGGGCAAATTGTATATTCCAGCTGCTGTAATAAATGTGTTTTAATAGAAGTTTTGATATATTGATTTCGAAGAATAATGATTGAGGATTCCTACGTTGCCATATGCAGTTCGTAACTGCTTTTTTGACAATAAATTATTATAGTCTTTATTATTATTATTACTACTACTACTACTACTACTACTATGTTGTTGTGGTTGTTGTACAATTGTATATTCTCTATTGAGAGGTAGAGGGAAGTGGTTTATGTGCCAAACCGTAAAATTTAGTCAATACTTAGATATTTCCTTTCTGCATTTCCGGTAGTACATTTTTGGTTAATAGCCATCTTGTAAGAGACCCTTTTTAGTGTTTGACACCAGTTGCTGAAATTGTGAGGGGAATAAATACAACTTTATTTTGCTTCCAAATGTTTCGTATCTCTGTCCTTGGAGACAGATATTTTTGAATTTTCATTTATTTTGTCTTTTTTGTCTTTTGTAGTGGAAAAGCTACAACAATTATACATATTTTTCTTTTAGATTTTTCTATTAATATTATGTGTGACGTTTCTTGGTCTATTGCTCTGTTTGTAATGGTTTGCTTATTCCAGTATAGTATGGTGTTTCTATTTTCCAGAAAAGGTGGTAGTTCATATTTATAATAGGGAAAACTGTTTCCACTAAATTAAAGATTTTTAGCGAACTGTTGGTGTATTTTTCTAGACACTTGATTGTATCCTGGCCAGGATTTTGCTCCGGTTTTCCTTCGGGTAGAGGAAGATTTCTTATACAGGTTCTCTATGCTTTGTCTAGGGGCGTGTTTATTGTAACAATAAATCGTGAATTTAGTGAGTTTTTTTCAACTCTTATGAGTTTTAAACACTATACTCAGAATAATCTATAGTTCGATAATAATTTGTACATGTAAATTTTTTGCGTTAAATTACAAACATATTGACATTCTATTAGTATTATAATTTGCAGCTAACTCTTTATCTTATCTAGGAATTTTTGCTGAAATTTTTGAATTCACCTCTGCTTTAGGGCCCTTGATCGGAATTGATGGTATGGACCCTTGCTTGCTTCCGGAGAGTAAATTAGTTTATTGTCCTCCACGTGGTCATGCACAGTTTGTACTGCTTTTTTGACAATAAATTTATTATCTGCTTGTGTAGTCCAAAGGAGAGAGTATTTGGCAGCCCAATATAATAATAATAATAATAATAATAATAATAATAATAATAATAATAATAATATATTAAATATTTATTATATTAATTATAATTATTACATCCTCCGAACATTGAACTTCTGGAGGTCTTGAATTTTCTATAATCATTGTGAATAATCAGGTTATCTTTTTAATCCATAAATGTCAATATTGCAAATAGCTACAAATATAATTTTGGTAATTAGACAAATATTCATAATTCTGTTATTATCAATATATGTGGAACGTCTGTAATTGATTCTGAAAATAAAATTAAAGAGAAACATGTGCATATTTTTTCAATATTAACTTTTAGTTGGTAGTAGTAATATTTTTTGATTTATGTTTATTCTTTGGTTTTTGCAACAACTGCTGATATATGATTACATGACGTGGCACAGTCTTCTTCCTTTCTTGTCATATGAAGTCAGTCATGAATATGTAATTGGCGTGAATACTCTTGAATTTTTCTAACCAGATACGACACAAAATGTGCTTATTTACATTCAAACAATTATAACTTCATTTCATAAAAATTTTAATATGACGCAATTCAAATTTATTTATAAAATGTCTGATGTACCCTGTTAAAGAATACTTTTGTAATATTAAATTCTTAAAATCTGGATATATTTTCTCAAACGATATCAATATTTTAATAATGATGAGAAAAAAAAGTAGAAATTGATATAATTGAAGTTTATTTCTAATTCAACAAATATTGAAAAAATATACAAAAATAATTAATGATTGAAACTGTTATGTTAATACCTGTATTAACAACCTACATTAAATCATTAGATTCGTCTCAATAATTTCTTAGTACGGTTTTCAGGTACATTAATTAAAGCGTAGTTACATAATACTGTTAAAAGTTTTTTTTACTTAGTTTAGGTATCTTTCATATAAAATATGTATAATATACTTCTTTACAATATTTTTTTCAGATTATACGGTAAAAACCATTAGATTCATGAGCGAGTCTCATTCAAAAATAAACTTAACATTTTCCCAAAATGGCTCAGGGCAATTATATTAAGCTATATTTATTACGCACAGATGAGTGTAACTTAAAAATAATTATATATTCTACGTTGAGGCAGTTAAGCGTCATATGTTAAAAATGTATCCCTAAACAAAGTTTTTATATCGTTAAGATTGAGTTTGGCTCAGTTTTATCGTATGATTCAGAATGTGTTTCCTTTGAATCGTGAATTCATAGTATAGGGATGGATAAATTTAAACTGAGAGACTTACATCAGTGATAACTCTGGATTCTTCACTTACCGTATGCACCAAGTACACGGGTCTTACCCTAAGAACACGAAGGCTGCATAAGGTTTTGGAAAAAGTGATAAACTTTAACCTGAGTACCCTGAGCCATGAAAATCAAACTGTCTCTCAAATATACAATATTTTACTGAAACAAATTCATATTATCCAAAATGTTAAAGAAAGCACTCCGATAGCCCATATCTGCAGCTTCCATTTCAGTGCGTCCAGTCCCAATAAAGAGATACTTTCTGAATTTGCTTTTGACAGTGACAAGTACACGAATTTCTTCATTTTCTGAGGGCAGGACTTCACTCCGAACGTTAGTTCCGCCGACCAGAGAGCGCAGTTCTGCTTCAAAAGCGCAGGGTGATAAATAAACTTCTGGAAATTTCTTTTTGTCAGGTTTGATTTCTTCTTCACCTTCTTCATCAAACTCACACAGAATCTTGCCACTTAGTCTCTGAAACACATTTGAAAAATTGTTAGAAATATTCGTCTTCATTTACAAAGTGATCGGAAAAGCTTAATTTCATTCGAGAGCTTTCACACAAATTCCATAAAATGCATAATTTATATTGTTTGTGACCCCGCAAAGATTTATTAAACTCTATTCGTTATGGAGAAAAGAATTATTAACTCTTCGTTTTTGTTAATTTAGTCAATTAAATGCAACTGCGTTGTTTAAGGGAAAGTTTCAGAGGACATTAACACTTGATTTCAAAATGTATTAAAAACACATTGAACTTTACTTCATGAAATTGCTACTTTAACCGATAGTTAAGTTTCTTTGTATTGTAATAAAATAAATTTATTGTCAAAAATTCAGTTACAAACTGCGTATTAATTCATTATTATCCAAATCAGGAATGAAATTTGCAGAATATCCCAAAATAGCGTGATAATGGAGACGTTCGTTTAATCATGTATCCTTATTACGACTATCAACATCACTTTTGTTTGGTGAGTAAAATGCTGATTTGCTTTATTATTAGTTGAGTCTGTCGACCATTCGTGAGTATTCGCCTTGAATTAAAAAAACAGTTGTATATATTCGTACACGTTGTCTCTATGCAAGGTAATGTTTCACCAGAAAACTGATTTTTGTGGAGCCGCTTTCCGCTTTTGAAAACGAGTCCTCGGCAACTTGCAGCCCCATTTCGTTCCTGCCACTCGTCGCCGGCCTGCTGGGTTTGCATTGCGTCGTGACAAAGCGCAGCCGGCAACAAGAAGCCGCCCGCCAAAGGGATACTCCAGAGACCCCAGGACGCCGTTTGTTCGTCCTGTCGACCACCAACTCCAGAGCGCTTGCTTCTAAAGTGGTCTCTCACCCTTGTCACTAACTCACTAATAACGCTTTGTCCGAGATAACGGAGACTGTAATATACAAATGACAATGTAACCAATTACCGAACTTGAAATGATATTCGGAGTTTACTTGATTAGTTTTGGTGAATTGGTTCCCGACATTTCTTCGCATGAGAAGCTCTTTTATACACATTTCTATAAATTTAACACACAAAAAAAAAGTTTTCCTCATTCCTATTATACAAAATTAGATAGCACGTTGATTAGAAAATCTGCTCCACAAATGCATACCGTCGGTTCAACTTTTTCATTTCTAAAAATTATCCAAAGACTTAAATCCAAACTCTTTCTTGGGTTCTAAAAGAAGTGAACAAGACCTTTCTCGATTTTTTCAAGGACATGTAGTTCCTTGCGAGGGGGTAGCGCAAGAGGCGGAGAAATTGGTCACGTTTCTTCTCCACTTTCCTGTCTTCTGCTTGTCAGCAAAAATCCTACAAAAGCTATGTATTAATATTTTAAGACACGACGACATTGAACAAATATTGCAATTCTCTCTCCACTGATTTGAATCTTACTGAACCATTGTTCCCTTGGCACACACATTCGTGCGTTGAGATAAACTTTCAACTTCACAAATCATCTCATTTTATTCATTGGGTAAATGCTTGTAAATATATAATAACGGCACACAAAAAATTATCAACCGTAATAAAAATTGCATTTATTTTGTGTGTGGTCGAAATTATCTGAACTAAATTTTTCTTAAATAGGTTTAATAATAGCAGAGACTAAGGTTCAGAAAAATTGAGGAGGATTGGCATTGTCTCTACTCCCCAAATACCAGTTCTCAATGCAGTGAAAGACATTATCTTCGAAATTTCATGTGTAAAATCCATTTATTGTTAAAACTTTGATGAAGCCTACATTAAGAAAATTTTACTTGACAGCAACATTTTCAAAGCTTTTAGCATTTCATTGGCTTTTTTCTGATTATTCACCATAAACTGCAATATCTTTAGTTTTTGTGGTTCTACCCGAAGCGTTAAACATTTTCCTCTCGTGAATGAGAGAGGGATGAAATCGAGCATTGAATATTCTTAAACCATGCACATACGTATCCGAGGCCGGGGAAGTTTATTACGCGAGATGTTCCATAAATGCATTCTTCTACATTAAAATCCAGCTACACATCGATAATGTGAGGGCTCTAAGGAAGATCTGAATTTCAAATCCTTATGTTACGGGTGTCTTCAATCATCGGTCGACGGCAGAGAAGTACTGAAGAGATCTGGCGTAGATTTATGCAGTATGTAAGGGAAGATCGAGGACGAGAATTGTGTAAGGACCACGGTCTACTTGGGTACAAAAAGGGGAAAACATCTCCCGGGTAGATAAACGTGACGTTCTAGTTTATGCGAACAAAGTCCTTTTCTGAATATATTGACTACAATACAATATTCGATCAGACACAAGAATTTCTCAAATACAACATTTATGTAGAAACCCTAATGTATACTGTAACATTACTAAACGTGCATGAGTTACAATAATAGTGTAGTGGTCCCCACTCATTTACCCAAAATCTCAGTCTCCACGGCTAGTTATTTCGTATCTGGATTCGTGCCTTTTTAAACTAAGGGAAACACATACTGGGGTTCCTTAGAAAGGAAAACGCACCATAAACAAATTAACTCATTAATTTTAATCACATAGGAACATAACCAGAATAATGCACTTCTACATCTCCCCCAAAAATACACATAATTCAATAGCAATTACTACATTCATTTATCAACAAATTATACCCTGAATTTAACACAATTACTTTTATCAAGAAAAAAAACCTTTGCAAAAACATTACCATACAATTAGAATTAACTAGATCTTCTACCATCACTGCCTATAGTCCTCAGTTGGAATAAAGTTCAAAAGTTCAGAGCTTGGGCCTTCATCATTAATCATCAATTCACTTATCTTCTCGCCACTGCGCCTATCATCTACAGTTGGATGCAACCCACTTTACGTGATACCTCGTAAGTTGACAGATCGATCAGATGTTGTGGTGAGTGGAAGTGCCGATTCCCAGATGGCATTACAGCAGGTCCTCTGCGGTTCGGGTTGTCGCTCTGGCAGGTGACGTCATCACTTCCAGGAAACCGACCCGTTCCCCGAAATGGCTCCCTCGTAGTTTCCGGGATGTCCCGTAATCATTCCATAACCGAACGACCGCGGTGCTTTCGAATCGAATGAAGAGGTCATGAATCCTCTATGTCATCTCGGACGGGATGTTTGACAATGTTGTTGTAACAACACAACATTCAACGTTATAACATCCTAAGGCTCAAAATTTAAGAGCTACTGCCTGACTCGATCTCCGACTGAACGCCTCCTAATAATCATTGAGACAACTGTACGTTCTCAGAATGAATCGTCAACAAAAAGATTATCGAGTGACTGTCTGTCACCGAAAAATCTCCGAACGACTCTAAATAAACTCGAAAATAGACTCAGCATCTGAGCATCAGCGAATAACAGCAATGTGAGCTTCTGACAGAGAACACAAACAAAAATGACGAAAGATAGAATGCCTAAGATAGTTGAAAAAAAACGATCTCGATTTTGATTTTTCTGTTCCTTAAATGGCTTTTCTCCCACTACGTCGCCTACCATCTCCACCCACGATCTGAAATTTTGAACAGTCACATGACTAACTCTTCCAGTGAAGTCAAAATCCCTTCTTCGCGACGTCACTTGTCAGTGGTCAGATTTGACTTGATTCCGTACGCGCAGGGCCAACCCACGAGCTGCATTTTCAAAGTTTCTGGCTCTCAATGGCGTTTCTCTCAACCGTCATCTTTGAGCGGTTTGCACGAGGTGGTTTTTAATCTCAAAGACGTAAGGTTTGTTTACGTCGTATGGCCCTTTAAAAATTTCCATCCTGGAACATCTGGTGGCAAATAGCCAAATGCTGATCCCTTATACATCCACGCTTTTTTGTATTTCTTTTAAAGTCATAAACCTTTTGTATTTTGGGTAACAGTATGTCTCGACTCGCACTGACGCGATCTCCTTCCCTTCTAAAAATACTTGAATTTCCGTTGCGCTGGTACTCTTCCTATGAACTGCATGTTATTTTTCACAAGACAAATATATTTCAACAGCTTTTACTTGAATTTGTTATTGGAATGAGTAAACTCCTCCCAAACGGTCGAAAATCTTTCTCTCTCTTCCTCTGTCATCACTGCCCATGGTCGCGACAACCGTTCGCTTAAAATACATTTTAAACCGAAAATAATCTATTAAATTTGATTATTTATAGAAGATTAATCAAATCTTACAATACATACATTTCTTCCGCATACCTACCGTGTACCTACCGTGTGTATTTGGATAAGATATGTGACAACTTTCGGCCACGTGAAAATGAGGACATCGACCAGAGTTATGCAACCCAGAGGAATCTTGCACAGTGCGACCTGTCATCTGTTTTAACACCAGGTGCATGACGAGACGGATTGCGTGAGGGCGTCCGTGGCGCGAAGGGGCAGCTCTGGTTTGAGCCTTGAGCGACAAATGCGTCATCCATAGTAGGCACTGAGCGACTCCACCGGAAATGGTTATCTGTCATTTTGTATTTCTGAAATTTGGGAATGGACTGCTTGCTGTATGAAAATTTTATGTTTTGTAATCGATGCATATAAAAGAGAATAGCGACAGCTCTCGAGAGCTCATTTTGTAATTCAACTTCCAACACGACTACGTCGTGATTAAATCGTAGTAAACACTTTTGTGTATTTTATTTCTTCGAGCGATCTCGTGGTAAGAACCTGAGATTCTTGAGACCGCCTAGTGATCGGTCTTCCACGAACATAACTCACTGAATATAAATGATCTCTGGTGGCATATTATGTGTGGGTGGACTTTGCGTATGGTTGTGGACAGCAAATGGATGGTGTGGCGGTAAACCTTGCGATTAAAGCAGGAGTCCCTGGTTCAATTCCCGTCTCGTTGCGATTTTCATCTGCCGAAAGTTGTCATAGTAAGTAGATTACGGATGGGTTGAGTAAAATCATGTGTGCGTTTGTAGCAGTGTACAAATTAGTTTGTAGCAGTCTATGATACAAGTTAAACACACGAGGTTCAACATCCACGATACCCAACTCCATCCCGGTGCACAGAATTATAGAGAAATATTTGAACGGCGAGACCTTAAACAATGGACAGTCTTAATCATGTTGATACACGCACGTACTTGCAAGGAGCACTCAATGGGTCAGAGCTACAACGTGTGAAGCTATCCACCTTCTGATTATAAAATTCTACAAAATGAATAGGCTAAGAATTTTGTGATGTGTCATTTCAATGGCCTGAAATTAAATGAAAATTATTTTCTCAAAAATAAACTTATCCTACATTTCAAGAATACGGCATTTTATTAGCCAATTATTCTGATCCTAGATGTCAAAGCTCAAGAAATTTCATCTACACAAAAATGTGAAAGTCAAGCGACAAGAAGAGAAGAGAAGAAAAAAATTATCTAAATCATCGTCCCTCGTCATACTTACATCATCCAGAGGACGACTGTGGTAATTTTTTTTACATACGCAAAAATATTGTTCTTGTACTCAAGTGAAGGAGATGTGATAACCACAACAGATTTTTTATTGAAAGAATTTGTTGTAAATATTAGCAGTAATCTCGTTTTGTGTGACTAGAAAATAAAATTTAATAAATTTTCCTCCTGTATTTTGGTTTCCGACTATTTCTATATTCCTCAAATTCTCGACAACCTACGTCAATAAAAATATCGTTATAGTGGATAATACAATTTTAAATGAAGGTAATACAAATTAATAGCTACATTCAAGAATTAGTGTAGATGTGTGATTTTCATCATTAGAAGTAGTTAGTTCAGCAAAATTAACATTCATTATTTATTGACTCATAAATATTCCTCAATTAATGTATTTTGTTAACATTGATGTTTCATAAACGGGTGTTGGAAATTAAACTATTAGCATTTACTTTTCATTATTATTTCACAGTGAGGGAATGGTGACTGATATGACAAAATGATGTGTAGTTCAATTTATATATTGTAAATAATTTGCTGTAAATCGTCGACTTAAATGGTATTTATTTAGGGTGTAGGAGAGATGAGTCAGAATTGGGGAGAACACAGTATCTCAGCAACTAGCTTATAAGCTAGAAATAGCTTTGAAATTTGTTAGGTGCTGTACTCTACAAAAGATTTTTATTTGAACCACAGTCAAAGTTTATAGGAGGATATCTCTCTTTGTCTTCTTCTTCCCCATATTATCTCCGCTGCAGGGCCACATTTTACTATGGACCCGTTTTACTCTGTAGTTCTTGAGGAATTGCTGGAAGATGGCAGCACCGCTAGAACACTGAACTTATATTTCCGGTAATAGATAGCGCTCTCTTGTTGCGCTTGTTACAAGACTACTTGGGTACTTCCCCTCTATCACTCCTCTCCACGTACCATTGTTTCATATTTGGAACATGGCCAGTCTCTTTAAATGATTACATGAAATCGAAAAAATTGGTAAGATAATTTGCTTTTATTGAAACAAATTTCATATAATTACATTACTTCTGCTAACTTGTAAAGGAAAAAATAATTTGCATTTAATATATCAAGTGGTGAAACCAACAAGACATTGAATCTTGAAACCACGCATTGTATTTCATTGAATAAATTCCTATAAATTCCATGATACACCATGGTTTTACTTACACTTTCGGTTGAGTGAGCACTTGGAACTGCATTCCCTATAAAAATATGACGCATCTCGGCAGAGAACGATGATGTACTTTTTCCGCATTAGAAATTTTCATTGAACTTACAATGAATTACGACAACTACTCTCGAACGGTTCCCACTCAAGATGGATCTTCTTGTCAGAACACGGTTACTGATACTCTGATTACATAGAACCGGGAACACCCTGACATGGACAGCTGAGAAATTCGTAGTCCGAGTAGAGGACATTGCAAAATTGTACAGTATGTCATCGATCGGGTTACAGCAATCAACATCCACGAATTCAATGAAAGTCTAAATGTGCAAGCTAGTTAAAAAGTGAAAGACCGAACTTGAGACGAGCATCAGATATTCATTTTGTCAGAACCTTGGAGTCCTTCACAGAATGTTGTGAAATTAGGAATGTCACTTTCCATTGCAAAACTAATTCGAGAACCGAAAAATTAAGCATTTTTTTTGTTCCTGTCCCAAAATAATATAAACGTTACATGTTCAAAACGTTACACATAAAAATCACAATGGGGAGTTTGTACTTACATGGGGACGCAGAGAAGCTATCGGGTATTTATAACTAAATTGTTATCAATCAAATATTTTAATAGGATACACCCACAGAATAAAAAAACTGTGAGAATTTACATAAAAACGCATCCAATCTCATTTACGGTTATGTTTCTCCTTCAGATAAATCACGTCTTCAGTTAAATTTTTGTTTAAAAGTATAATTATATTGACACTAAATCATTTCACAGTTCGTGCGCCATGTCAAATACGAAGTGTCTATTTGGTTTCCGCAAAAGAAGGGAGTGAATGTGTCACAAGAATTTCGGAGAGTGCTCTCGCGAAGAGGGAGGAAGAGGCGCAGTTGCGGAAATGTTTCCAAGAAATGTGGGAAGTTACAAATTGTGTTTGAAGATTGTGGAGAGCAGCACTTCGCACACAAATTTTACTGATCTACGTGTCTCGCCTTCACCTCAACTTTCTCTCGAAGTAAAAAGAATTTTATATACTTTGATAATTTTGTAAAATATTACTAGAATCGTGATGTATTTTAAATTCGTAAGACATTGACTTAAGTTATGCGACTGTAATTACAATTTGAACATAAAGGAGCTGCCTGTCTTTACTTAAACGTTTAGATATCATTTCCCCATCCCCCAGCTTCACAAATTTCATTCCCTCACGAGACAAAATATTTATTTCAAGTTGTATCTGAATTAAAGCTAATTGAGAGCTGCTAAAGTGATGCCTCAATTTCTGAATATTTCTTTTAAAATGTTTAATTATATCATTGTATAATATTCAGAGCAATGACCTATCCAATTTATATTATTCTTTAAAACAAAAGATTCCTGTAATAAGCGTTATAGTCCTGACTCAGAAAAGAGGTGTCTTCTGCCGTCGGACCCTATCATATATTACTAAATATTACAGTTATTGCATGTATGCAGTTGCTAAAAATATTACGAAGAAAGACTGAATCGGGAAAATCCTCTCACTATATCCTACGGTAACATTTTGTGAATATTTCTTCACCTCCCGTCAATCTCAACCCCGCCATAAATGAGGTATCATTACAATTACTATTTTGCGTTCCGGGTCTGGGATGTAATCAGGGGCAGATGCAAACTAATATCTTACGAGGGGGTCGTAAGAAAACAATATAGTCTTGGACATTCCAGAAAAACACACCAACCTCGAAACTTTTTTGAAAATTTTAAAGAAAATTGTAAGTTTGTCACCTAAGTTTTAATTTAGAAGAAGACAGTAACGCCCTAATTTCGTGATTATTTTAATTTTTTCGGAGTAGGGGAAAGTGATAAATACAAAACTTTTATTATAATTAAAGACACAAAAAATTTATTCACTTTTTTTTAAACCGAGAAAAATTTAAATCTTCAAGGACAACAGTGGGATTGCTGCTAAGATGGTGCTGCAGCTGTGGCATTTGAAAAGTACAAATGCTATATACGATTTCAATTGGACCCAAAATTTGAATGCGTCGTTAATTCTTGAGACATTGACTTTGAGTGGGCCAAAATTCATTTAGACAAAAATGTTCAAAATTGCCCCATCACGAGAAAAAGCATTATGAAAATTTTACCTTTTTTGCAATTTTAATCAGAGCGTGCAACATAAATTTTCTGGAAATAATTATAAGACTTAAAAACTCCCAATTTCTATGACAACAGTATTCGAAACACTAACTCTTTAAGTGCCTAAAAAGTGATCCATGAATATTGAAGTAAGGGTTTATATTAAAACCTCATGTTAATAAATCAAGCTCAAACAAGAATCAAAAGAAACAGTTTGGACTCATTAGGATGGATATTTTTAATACAAATTCTTTGCGCCTCTTCTCCCGCTTAGCACGTTATTTTGTTCGCACGCAGTGGTTGTAAATTCATCCGCCACGGACTGGTGACATTCAACAATGTACTACTCTTGCTTATAAATAATAGTGACCAAATAGTGAAGGAGTGCTCTCAGATTTATATAACTTATGTGGAAGATTTTTATATCTCTCTAGTCACCATGGAAGCAAACTGCTGTTCAGAACCCTCGTACGATAACAAATGTTGCAGCTTCGCAAAACGTCGCCGCTACACAACCCTCATTCATAACCGTTGACGACTCTCTTCCCACGAGCACATCATGTAATTCACACATACACCCACTCTCACAGCCATAATGGCACCACCATCGCCGCCACATTGTCGAACTGAGTNCAACCGTTGCTACAAATATTACTAAATACTAATTACTGATTAAAAATCGATCAAATGCGTCAACATCTTTGAATATCTCAAACGCTTTTCCACGACTAAAACCACATTGTCTATGGGATTATTTTTGGAGGGGGTCATGAACCCCAATGACCTCCCTCTTGTATTCGCTCATGGTTGAAATCGAACATATAACCGTACATATAACAATTTTATAATTTCTTTTCAGATACAAATTGAATTCGAATTGAAAGTTCATCTTTCTTCTAAGTGGCGCTACTTAACCGCTAGATGATTCCATGAAAACAGAGCAGAAAATAGTTAGTTCATAAACTGCCTCACAGGCGATGCTTCAGAGAGTTCGATATCTTCGAAGTTCATATTTATAACTAATACAGATATGTAAATGAAAAAAAAAAAAAAAAGATTCTGGAAAATTATCTTCTTCTTTCGCGAGAAACGTCCTCCTCGGCTATTCCAATGTTCTGGTAATCGATCTAAGTGCCTTCTGCTGACAGAATAATTGCTATGACAATCAAGGACAGCGTGGGCGTGGAGATCATGGCGAGTCTAACAAGCTTTATATAATAACAAAGGGGGAAATCGAAATTATAATATTTTTTTACCATTTTTTAAATAATTTGTTGCCAGGAAAAATAAAGGATATCAGGAGTGGCACATACTTTTTGCGTGCATGTGACTTTCCGATCATTATCTATCTATCATATATATATATATATA